>CAUYQG010132216.1:0-19394 GCA_963574415.1 Tarsius wallacei
GATAGGGGAAGCAATTAATGGCAGTAAATACCTGTCTGGGGATGGGGGGACACTTCTTACAAACAAGGGTGCCTGAACGAGACATATTTGTGTACCTAACCCTTAAATGTACCCCTCAATATCACAATTAAAAAAAAAAAAAGAAAGCATCCAGTTAGTAACACCATATGAATTTATTAATCATAAGGCTTTGACACACATACACACAAAGGTACTTTTTGATTGCTCACAAGGCAAATAGTTACTTTTGGAAGATGACTATTATTTTAATATTTGATCAATTTTTATATGAATTTATTTATTATTTGATTAAATTTATACCCCCAAATTGAAGCAATGTTGAGTAAAAAAATTTGTGCTAGATCTCCAAAGCTAATGAAATTGGTTTCTAGGCTCATATTTCTTCTGTTTCCCACTGCATTTCCCAGTAAATCCACCTGTCATTTTCATGCCAAATTTATTTGCCTAGATAGGCCTAATTTCATTATGATATTTTTCCTGCTCAGAAGCAAATAAGACCCCATTTTTTTCTTTAAAAAAATAAAAGAAAAAAGTCTAGATTTTCAGTTTTCTATTCGAGACTCTGAATTATTAACCCATCTAATTCATTTGCTACTTTCAGCCACCAAGAAAATCTTGCCTCGAATATACTAGTCTTTTTAGCTGTCTAGTTAAGTACCTATACCTTTGTTTTACACTCCCATTTAGTTTTATGATACATTGAGCTTCCAGGTCTGTGAACTTTGGTAAAATTTTGCTGCATATTTCACTGATAGGGAGCACAATCTTATGCTGTTTGCTTATTTTGTGTAATGTTTTCCTTCTCTAATAGATTACAATCCTTTGATAAAGATTTATTATATATTGCTTTTTGTTTATATCAGAGCTTGACAGAATAATAAGCTCATAATAAATATTTGACAAATAAAAATAAAGTATGAGTTACAATATATAAAGCACTTTAGTATTAACTCATAATATTACTGATTTATAAGTATATGTAAAATAAGTCTTGTTATATCCTATCTTGTAGGTAACATATATGAAGTACAGGGACACTAAAGAAGTCAAATACACAGAATCAAAAAAACTAATTAAAGTATTAAAGCTGGTAATTTACAGAACCAATTTTGTATTTATGACTAAAGAGTGCCATAGGTAATTTTAAGCTATTTACAAGGAGAAGTTGTATAAAAAAAAGTTTAATGAATTATATTGTGTGTGTGTGTGTGTGTGTGTGTAGTGTTGAAGAGGAGATACTTGGATACAGACTTAATTATGTTCATATATTTGTGTGTCAACATGATTTTAATAAGTGACTTATGTATCCAAAAAACTAAAAAGGTATTTCAAAAAGGCAATACTACTTGAGGGTAACAAAAATTTACATACCTTTTGCTCCAATATTATTAAGAAAATACTATAATTCTGTGTATTTTAATTAGTTTTGTTTTCATCAGAACATTACTAACTTTAAGTTTAAATATGTAATTTGTTCTGTATCTATTACACATAGAAAAAATTATTTCCCTATTTTATATATTTGAAATACAAATAATATGTAAATATAATTTATAAAATTAGATTCACTTTGCAAATTGTTTTCAATCTGCTCTTCATTGAATATCAATCCTCAAAAAACACTTTAAAAAATAAAACTATTATATATGTAAATATTTTGTAAACCCTCCCACAAAATGTATATTGCTACAATGAAGTAACTACCTATTAGTAGTCATCATGTTTTCTAAGCTATCTAACAAAAACAAACTTAATTCTGATTTACTGACACACCATAACAGTCTCACAAAAAATGAGTTTTGAGACAAACCAACCTAAGAAAACAAATCTTAGAAAAGCCCTGGGTTCTGCAAAAAAGTACCTGAGGCTTTTTTGAGAAAGCCATGAGCTTTTCCAAGATTGTTATAAGCTCGTTGCTCACCCAAATGGAACTTGGACACAACTCGGGCATGGCAGCACTCTGATGAAAGCGCAAAAACTTTCTTCCTGAATTTGACTGTAGAATATCACAGCAAAATCCAGTGATTAATCAGTTAATTATTCGGGACCTTATTTTCATGACCTTCTTTCTTGTTTTCCCAAAAAGAAGGAAGGTGAGAAACTAGAATGAACACTTTTTTCTAAATATGCGAGAAGAAATTGACTCTAAAATCTTTGTGGAAAATATACAATGACAAGAAAACTCAAGGGATCTTTGATCTGCTTCTAATTAACAGATAATATTGTCATTTTAACAGACTGTGTCCCTGCTTCAAATTTATTCTAATGTCTTTTGTAAAAAGAAAAAAGGTATGTATATCAACATGACAGAGTATCTATATATCTAGATGTATAGGTATATAGACATAGTCCACATTTTCCTGCAGAATAATGCCCTCATATCAAAGGGCAAAGACAAGAATAAACAGGGAAAGACATTACATTGTCCAAAGGAAAAAAAAAAACAAAGTTCTGCTTCAATAAATGCACTGGGTCTTGATAGACCCTTACTATTTTATATAGAGTACATTATATTATTAGAACCTCAAAAGAAAAGTTTTAGTAAAAAAAAAAAAGGCATAAAATTAGTAAAACAAATATCCATTTGTATTATTCTTATTGATGTAATTTTTTTCCATAGTAAATTACCTGTTCTTTAAGTAAAACCTCTGACACGTGCTTCTTGTGTTGATGTTGGTCTGCCTTCTCATGTTGACAAATGGAATTGTGTCTCATTTCTGTCTCTGATCCATGCCCCATCTGCTGGAGACTTTGCTCGAAATGAACATTGCATAACTATAATCAATATTGCTGAAAGACCTGGGAAGAGATTGTAAGACTTGTAAACAATTCTAAAAATAAATTTCATGAAACTCTAGAAGTATGTGTTTTAATATCTTCTTGATCTTTCTTGATCTTTTTTCTACATCTTCTTATTTTGAGATTTAAAATTCCATACTTGAAACCAATATGAATATGAATACTTCATTCCAAAATAAAGGGTTCAAAATTTTTTTAAAAAATGTGAATTTACCTTCCTGTTTCACTTAAGAGACTAATTAGTTAACATGAATAAATCAGTTGATTCTGACATAAAATTCTGTTATAATTATATAAAATTAATCCAGTTGTCATCACACTAAAACAATCATATGTTAGATATATAGACACAATTTATTTATAATTAAAAACATAATATATGAATTGTATAGACAAAAAACATATTATATATCCATGATTAACATGTCTAATCAGAAATAAGCACCTCATTTGTCATTTATTTCTTTATGAGAAGTGCTATATATGTGGTTTTCCAGTTTGAACATAATAATTTTAATTTAGAAGTTAAAATGATTGCAGAAGTTCAAGTTTCTATACTAAATAATTAGGAGATAAGGGAAACATGTTTTCAACTCAGAACTTCATGTAGGTGGCAAAATAATTTACAAACATGACCTCTGGGGTATATTTGATCTATTACCCAATTCAATATACATTAGTCTAGGCATAGATATATACAACAAACCACAGCCAATTATGAGATTTCTAACATGAACCTTCAATGTTTTATCATTATGAACAATTTGAAAATCCTTAACAAATAAAGCTAAGACATTACTTTTTTCTATTTTATGTGTGTTTATATTTTAGTAATATTATAACCTAAGAACCAATAACCCCAAACAAATTTAGGACTCCTATGAAAATCTGCATCTAAATGCATGTTCCATTCTATCTTCTTGCTTTTCTTTTAAATAGACTTATTGTATGTATGTGTAATCTTGAAATATATAGGAGGTTTTAGAGTAAATGTATTGTATTTTTAAAAAGTCATTTTTTGGGTTGGTCACAGTGGCTCATGTCTGTAATCCCAGCATTTTGGTAGGTCAAGGCAGAAAGATGACTTGAGCCCAGGAGTACAAGACCAGTTTTGGCAACATAGTGAGATACTGTCTCTACAAAAATCACAAAAATTACTTGGACATGGTGACATTCTCCAGTAGTTCCAGCTATTCATCAGGCTGAGGTGAAAGGATTGCCTGAACTAAGGAGGTCAAGGTTGTAGTGAGATGTTATTGTGTCGCTGCACTCTACCCTGGAGACAGAGACCCTGTACCAAAAAAAAAAAAAAGCCATCTTTTGAAGTCTTTCTATTACATTCAATTGTTTATGATTAAGCTTCCTTCATGTTGTTGCATGTAACTACTAGTTATTCATTTTGTCTGTTGTGCAGCATTCTATTATGTGAATATACCACAGCATTCACATCCTCTCTCTTGTGGCTAAACACATGGTGTTCTCTAGGATTTTGTTATTGTGAATAGTACAGCATTGAACAGCTTTTTATAGGTCTTATGCTGAATTTGTACAAGTCTTTCTTAAAATTATGCCTAGAAGTTGAAGTGCTTGGTCATAAGATATGTACATAATCAACTTGCACCATTAGTGTCAAACATCATTTCCAAACTGATTGTGCCAATTTGTACTCCTACGTATCTTGTGATTCACATCTTTTCCAATGCTTATTATGGTCATATTTCATTTTTATTTTATAAAGATTTTTGCCAAGTAAATGGTTGTAAAATTGAATATCAGATTAATCATAAATATTTTTAAATCAACCTATTAAAGTTTAACATCTAACTTGTTTTGAGACTGTATATTTCCTCTTACGTGAAGGTCTATGCACAATTTCCAACATAGGAGTACCTACAAATTTATGTTTTCTGCATAACTTAATCATCAAATTTACATTAATTTTACCAGTTAATATTATTAAATAAGTTGTTTCAGTCTAGATATCACAATGTCACAAAGTTGTGTGGCATATATAACATATATGCTTTTACAATACTTAGTTCACTAGAACAATCATTTTAACAGAACAGAATACTTTATCTGGCTAATGTCTTAATATTCAGTTTTTTATAGATGATTCTCAGTGTTTCGTACACATAGAACTTTTGTACTTCAATACCACATTATAATATGAGATCATTTTAGCTCATTAATATACATAACTAACCATTATATTTCAGAATAACAATCTATTCAGCATTTATGAAACTAAGTAGTAATTTCTCTTTCATGTTTATTTTACTCTACAGAATATTTTTTTCAAATTTGTACTTCATTAACATTTACTTTAAGCTGTAAATAATCCAGGCTCGGTGGCTCAGCCTGTAATCCTGCACCTTGGGAGGCTGAGGTGAGTGGATTGCCTGAGCCCGCGGGTTTGAGACCCTCCTGGGCAACTTGGTGAGACCTCATCTCTACAATAAATCAAAAAATTAGCCGGGTGTGGTAGCACATGCCTGTAGTTCCAGCTACTTGGAAGGCTGAGGCAGAAGGATCGCCGGAGCCCAGCAGGTCGAGGCTGCAGTGGCCAGGAGCGGCCACTACACTCCAATCCGGGCAACAGAGTGAGACTCCATCTCAAAAAAAAAAAAAACTGTAAATAACATATAAGTATGAATTAATCAAGCATTTAGAGAAATAGATTTGTGCACATTCATGCATAATTTGTTGTATAACAAACATTGCATGACTATATTACAGTACATATTCACTATTTAGTTGCTATACATTTGTACTCATATATTCCTCAACAGTCAGTTATGTTCTTGCTATATATGTTTCTTATCATGATTTAACTATTATCATAGTCTGGACCCTTCATTGTATCATGAAATGAGTGCTGTGATACATAGAATTGATCACTTTATTTTTGTACAGTCTGTGCCACAAAGATAAATAAAGATATTTATTTTACATTATACTTTACATCATACTTAAAGCATTTATTTATTTACCTATTAAAGATATGAATGTCACTAGACTAATATTCATCAATGTGTCAAATGTTTAAATATTTGAGAAAAAATAATTTTGCTACTTTCATAGAGCTTATAGTTTAATGAGTAATATTGCTAAAATATAATTTCCCAGCATAAATTATGACTCATACAAATAAAGAAAATATAGGTTATAAGATTTTACTCAACTAGTTAATTAAGAAAATAGTGAGGGTTCAAAAACAATAAAAAGAGGACTTACTCCGGAGACTCTGAGGTGGTTTGTAACACCCAGTGTGTGAGGAAAAGTGGAGGAAGAACCTGCACATGCTGAGGACAGAGTGCTGCTGTGTCCTTTATTTCTCATGACAACCAGAAGGGGATGCACAATCACCCACCAACCGGATGGGAGCTTCCACCTCAGTGCAGACCCGAGGGCCCCACCCACTTTGCAAGAACCTGCGGTTGTGTCCACGCTTTCCATCCTCCACCTTATCTGACTTTCAAAATTACAAGAGACATCAATGCTTCCAACCCACAACCTGTTTCAGAATAGAGTATATCTAGAGACTGGATCAGGGGAGAATAGAAGGCTGGGCAAACATCAGAAGTGAAAATCTCTCCTACTGCCACAGAATAACAGAACTAAAGAGAAAAGCAAGACATCTGACAATTTCAAGTGCAACAAAGAAAAAAATGCTTGAAAAATCAGACCTAGAAGCCCACACAATGAAAGTCACCAACAACTGGTCCCTGAATATGGCAAGGTTAGGGAATAGATGGAAAGAATGAATAAGAGAAAGACAAGATGCAACACTGAAAGAACTTGTAACAGAGATTTTGGTCATAAAAAAATTTATCAAGGAAATAAACAACAAGATGACAAGCATGGAAAGTAGAATTAATCTAGCCGAAGAAAGAATCTCAGAACTTGAAGACTAGAGCATGAAATCAACCTGATCTGTAAAAAACATAGAAAGAAAACTCAGAAAGAAAGAACAAAGCCTACAGGAGATGTGTGATTACATCAAAAGGCCAAGCCTAAGCCTGATTGGTATCCCTGAAGAAGAAAGAGAAATAGAGAACACCTTGGAGCAAGTATTCCAGGAGATTATCCAAGACAACTTTTCTCATCTCACCAGAGATGTGACCAACCAAATACAAGAGATACAAAGAAACCCCATCAGACATCAAATAAGAAGACTGAACCATAGACACATAGTAACTCACCTACACAAAGTAGGCACAAAAGAAAAAATCCTAAAAGCAAAGAGAGAGATGTCAGACTACCTACCAGGGAAAACCAATCAGAATAGCAGCAGACATATGGGCAGAAACACTACAAACAAGAAGTGACTGGATACCAATATTCAAAGTCCTCAAAGATAAACAATTTCAACCAAGAATTTCCTAACCAGCCAAACTCAGCTTCATCAGTGATGGAGAATTAAAATCCTTCCCAGACATCCAATCCTTAAGAGATTATACAGTTTCCAGACCAGCTCTACAGGAGACATTTAAAAATGTATTAAGTACAGAAGAAGGAAAAAAATGAATAACCACACATTTCTCAAGAGAACAGCAGAGAACAGAATCAACAGAGAAAATATCCCGACAAAAACTTGAAAACACACACATACCAACCTCAAAGCTAAAAGAAAGCAAGCAACAACAACTTCAAAGCTAAAAGGAAACAGGCAAACAAAGAAAAAATTTTATAAAAACCACATGATAGGGATAAACAATCACATTTCAATAATCAGCCAGAATGTGAATGGAATAAATGCACCACTGAAAAGACACAGAATGGTAAACTGGATAAGAAACCATGACCCAATTATTTGCCGCAACCAGGAAACTCATCTCACCAAAAGGGAAGCACACAGACTCAAAGGTAATGGATGGAAAATGAGTTGCCAGGCAAATGGATCACAAATGAAGGCAGGAGTTGCAATCTTAATATCAGACAAAGCAACCTTTAAGCTATCAAAAATCAAAAATGATATGAAAGGACACTACATAATGATAAAAGGTTGAATCCATCAACAAGAAATATCCATCCTAAACATATATGCAACCAGCACAGGAAAACCAAAATTTATAAATCAACTATTAAGTAAACTAAGAAAAGATATTGACTTTAACACCATTATATCAGAGGACTTGAATACCCTACTAACAACCCTTGATAGATCATTGAGGCAAAAAATCAACAAGGAGACACAAAACCTAAAATAGATACTCAGTCAAATGGATTTAATAGATACCTACAGAATATTCCAGCCAACAACCACAGAACATACATTCTATTTATCACCACATGGAATGTACTCCAAGATTGGTCATATCTTTGGCAATAAATCAAGCATAAAATAATTTCATAAGTTTGAAATATTGCCATGCACCTTCTAGAACACAGTGGATAAAAATATATATCAACACCAACAAAATTTCCCCAAAGCCCACAAAGCATGGACACTAAACAGCATGATGCTTAACAACTACTGGGTTGACCAAAATCGAAACAGAAATTAAAATTTTTCTCGAAACAAATGAAAATGAAGAAACATCTTACCTGTGGGATGCCACAAAAGCAATTTTAGAGGAGAATTTATATCTCTGTGAAAACACATCAAGAAAACAGAAAGATCACAAGTTGACAGACTAACAAATCACTTAAGGGAACTGGAAAGAGAAAATCACCAAAATTCTAACTTCAGCTGAAGAATCTAGATCACCAAAATAAGAACCCAAATATAGGACATAGAAGACAAAAATATCACAGAAAACACCAACAAAACAAAAAGCTGGTTCTTTGAAAGAATTAACAAGACTGATGAATCTCTAGTCAGAATAACCAAGAAAAAGAGAGAAAAAGCACAAATAAACACAATCAGAAATACAAAAGATCAAATCAGAACTGTCCCCAAAGAAATACAAAAGATGATCAGAGATTACTATGATTACCTGTATGGAAAAAAAACTTGTTAATCCAGATGAAAGGGAAGACTTTCTGACATCACACAGCCATCCCAGGTTGAAACAAGAAGACATTGAGACACTAAATAGACCAATAACAACCCAGGAAATTGACTCTGCCATAAGAAAATGACCTACAAAAAAGAAGCACTGGTTAGGACAGATTTCCAGCAGAATTCTACAAACGTATATGGAGGAGCTGATACCAATCCTACTGAAAGGATGGAATTTTCCCCACATCATTTTACAAAGCTAACATCACACTGATACCCAAACCAGGTAACAATCCAACAAAAAAAGACAACTACAGGTCAAATCGAATAAAAAAATACATCTCAAAAAGCATTCACCATGAGCGAGTAGGCTTCATCCCCAGGATGCAGGGCCCGTTCAACATCTGAAAGATCATAAATGTTATTAAATGCATCAACAGATGTGAAAACAAGAACCACATAATTATATCATTAGATGCAGAAAAAGCTTTTCATACAATCCAGCATGCTTTCTTGAGAAAAATCCTCAAACACCTAGGTAAAGAAGGAACATACCTCAAAATAGCAAGCACCATCAACAACAAACCTACAGCTAGCATATTGCTAAATGAACCAAGATTGGAAATATTTCCCCTGAAAACTCAAACAAGAGAAGGCTGCCCATTCTCACACCTCTTGTTCAACATTGTGTGCGAAGCCCTAGCAAGAGCAATTGGACAAGAGAAGGATATTAGCGGTTTCCAACTAGGAAAAGAAGAAGTTACGTTATCCCTCTTTGCTGATGATATGATCCTATACCTCGAAAATTCAGGTGAATTTGTCAAAAACCTGCTTGCACTGATAAAGGACTTTGGCAAACTCATGAGGTACAAAATAAATGTGCAAAAGATAGTTGCATTCTTATACACCAACAACAAGCATGAGGAAAACCAAATAAAAAGCACAATCCCATTCACAATACACACACACACACACACACACACACAATGAAATACCTCAGCATCTTCCTAACCAGAGAAGTTAAAGACCTTTACAATGAGAACCCCGAAACACCACTCAATTAAATCCAAGAAGACACAAACAAATGGAAAAATATTTCATGCTCATGTATAGGAGGAATCAACATTGTTAAGATGTCCATCCTACCAAAGGCAGTCTATAGATTCAATGCAATACCCATTAAATTCTCAACATCATTCTTCTCAGACCTGGAAGTGAAAATACAAAAATTCATATGGAAACATAAACGAACATGAATAGCCACAACAATCCTTAGCAAATAAAACAAAGCAGGACGTATCACACTTCCAGACTTCAAACTTACTATAAAGCTACAATAATCAAAAGAGCCTGGTATTGGTACAAGAACAGGCCTACAGACCAATGGAAGAGGATAGACATTCCAGAAGAAAAGTCTCAATTTCTCGACCAATTTTTCTTTCACAAACCCTCTACAACATCCACTGGGCAGAGGAGAAACTATTCAGTAAATCGTGCTGAGAAAACTGGCTGTTCACATGCAAAAGATTGAAACAGGACCCCTACCTCAACACCATACACAAAAGTCAACTCTAAATGGATCCAAGACCTAAACATAAAACTTCAAACTATAAGAATCTTAGGAAATGTAGAAGACACCCTTATGAAAATCGGAACTGGCAACCAATACCTGATCAAAACCCCAAGTGCCCATACCATAAAAGATAAGATAGACTAGTAGGACCTCAGCAAACTGACAAGCTTCTGCAAAGTCAAAGAAATCATCAAGAGAGCAGGGAGACAGCCCTCAGAATGGGAAAAAATATTTGCCAACTGTATATCTGACAAAGACCTAACATCTAGGGTCTACAATGAACTCAAATGTGCTGATAAGAAAAAAGCAAACAGCCCCACTAAAAATTGGGCAAAAGATATGAATAGACACTTCTCAAGAGTTACAGGCAGTCAATAGACACATGAAAAAGTGCTCAGCCTCACTAATCATCAGAGAAATGCAAATGAAAACCACATTGAGATACCTCCTAACCGCAGTAAGAATGACCATCATTAATAAAATTATCAACAACAGATGCTGGCGAGGATGTGGAGAAAAAGGAACGCTTCTACACTGCTGGTGGGAATGCAAGCTAGTGCAACGTCTTTGGAAGACAGTGTGGTGATTTTTGAAAGAACTAGAAATTGACCTTCCATATGGTCCTGCAATTCCCCTTTTGGGAATATACCCAGAAGAACTCAAGTCCTTCTACCAAAAAGTTACCTGCACATGCATATTTGTTTCAGCTCTATTCACAATAGCAAAGACATGGAACCAATCATGCTACCCATCAAAGGTGGACTGAATAATAAAATAAAATAAAATAAACATGGTACATATATGCAATGGAACATTATGCAGCCATAAAGAAGGACAAACTTATGGACTTCACAGCAACTTGGATGGATTTAGAGTCTATCATACTCAGTGATCTATCACAGAAACAAAGAATCAAGTACCATATGTTCTCACTCATAAGTGGACCTTGAACCATTATCATAATACTATAAAAATGGGATTGGCAGTAGTGGGAAACTTCCAGGGGAGGGGAGGTGGGATTGGCAGTTGAAGGAAACTGCCAGGTGAGGGAGGGGCACACCTCATCAACAATGCTACCTGCATAATGAACATTTGTATACCTAACCCTGAAATGTACCCCACATCTTTAAAATTTAAAAAGTTAAAATAGATACAAAAACTATTTGAAAATTTTGGATATTTGTTGGAGGATCAGATTTCTGAGTAAGTTACCGCACTGATTAGGGAAAAAAATATAGAAACCTCTGAGATTGTCTTTTACGTAACCAAAATTATTCATATCTATATTAGCGGAAAATCTGTTAAAGACCTACAAAGTTGTAAAATAGCCCAACCAAAATAATGCCAAGTCCAGGATTGTACTGACAGCACACTCAATAATGTCATTTGCTTATTTCCAAATTTTATATAAATTATATATTAGCATTCGTGAGAGAAAAGGCAGTTACAGGCAAGAACATTACAATTAAGGTGACTATGATGACAATCTCCTTTAATAGGATTTTTAAAGGAAAAATGTCACAGTTACTTCTAGGACTAAGTTTGTGATTGGTTATTTAAAAACAGATTGATGTATAGTGGATGGAACAGCATTGAGAATGAGTGGGAAGAAGGAAAAGTCTAGCTTCCTGGAAGCAAACAGAGGATGCTGATAACAGATGAATTCCACAAAAGAAACTAAATCATGATATAATGCAAAAACATCCCAGCAGATAGTTCTACCTTATTAGGTACAAAAACAAAGTTACATAATATTGTTTACCTTACCTCTAGAGGTCATCTTAGGATTCATTGCCCCTGAACTTCTCTTCCTCTATTCTGAAAACATTATCTTTTTACCTATCAAATTTGATAAACACTATGAAAATTCACCTGCTTCTGTTAGATACAGAAAGTTCTATCCTTTACTTTAGATTAAGGCAGAAAGATCACCTGTAAATTAAGCACAGTTGAAGACTGAATCAATAGGCACATAACAATCTATTTTGAACTTTTATCATCTTCTCCATTCTAGGAACATCATGAATGCCATTCAAAGACTTTCTGAAAAGTGCATGAGGTTTTGTTTCATGCCCAGCAAAAGAGAGTAAATGAATTAGAAGATTTTGAGATTGTTAATATCAATGAATGGAAAGCCTTGATGTGTTTGCATCCAATAACCAGTGTCTAACGTTATTATTTTTTCCCCCTTAATATGCTTGCAAACTTTTTTCACTATTATGATTTTATTAAACTGTGATCATCTTTGGACTGTACTTCTCCTGCAGTTCATGTCTTAGTACTCCAAGTTTTGCTTTCATCACCCTCAAATCTGTCCCACATGCTACCAGTAGACTTATCACTGAGATAAGAGTATGACAGAAAGAAAGAGGATCAATTGAGTCGGGAGATTAGTTAACAACATGCTTAGGGTGTTCAGTCCCACAAAAAAAAGGGTATCCCTTTCATAGAAGGTGATTTTTTGGGAAATACCTTTGGTGATATGAAATGAAGAACAGAGATAGACATAAATGTGCATGATATTAATATGATTGATATAAATAACATGTTAATGTTTTACAGCAACAGCATTTTAAACAGAAGATTTTACTTCTTACTTCCTTATTTTTTCCTATATATCATAATGTCTGTAGTTGTTTTGAATATTGATGTTTCTAGTAAACTCTGTGTCAGGAAATACAAAAGTACATATTAAGCAAATGGCAGTTCTCTGTCAGAAATAAATATTGCAGGAATATTTTCTCTTGCCAGGCTCAGTGGCTCAGCCTGTAATCCTGCCCTTTGGGAGGCCGAGGTGAGTGAATTGCCTGAGCCCATGGGTTCGAGACCCACCTGGGCAACTTGGCGAGACCTCATCTCTACAATAAATAAAAAAAAATTAGCCGGGCGTGATAGCACGCGCCTGTAGTTCCAGCTACTTGGAAGGCTGAGGCGGAAGGATCGCCGGAGCCCCACAGGTCGAGACTCCAGTGGCCGGGAGTGGCCACTGCACTCCAGTCTGGGCAACTGAGTGAGACTCCAACTCAAAAAAAGAGGAATATTTTCTCTTTAAAACTTCTGAAAGTGAAACGTTGACCAAATTTTCTATGTTTTATGCTTGCAACAGACTTCTGGATATTGGAAGCATCTGGATCTTTAATGTCATCTGAAATCAAATATCAATAGATGAAAAATTGTTCTGTGACATAAAAATCATGAAATTTTTCTAAAACCAAAGGACAAATGTAAGTGCCTCTTGATTAGTTCGCCTACCTCAATTCAAAGCATTTCCTTAACTATCCTGTTGTTATCTAACACTGGCGTTTGTCCAGCTTGTTACATCTGTATTTGTTAAGTCACCCCTGGGTTTGCAGATTGGCTTCTTTCTAAGACCTTGTCATCGATTTTCCTATCTTTCTATTTAATGTTAAGTATGACTTGTAAGTGGCGCTGGTAAAACTATTCAAAAGTCAGTAAAGACTTTGGTAACAGATTAAACTTTATCTTTAATTAACAAATCTGTGAATAGAAAAGAAAATCTAAAGCTACAAGATCCTCATATTCTAGACACAAGCAACTTGACATTTGGATTGAAATCCATTCATTTTGTATTTTGCAGAATAATCCTTTCCCCTTATCTTTTAAATTAAGCAATGTATAATGTTCATGGAAGAAAAAAATTATATCACTGTGAAGGACATGTCTTAAAATATGCTGCAGAATTTTAAGTGCAGATCAAGACATTTGTTGAAGTAGACCAAAAGCAGTTCACAAAACCTGCATGTTTTGGGTCCTACAAAACTATCAACAACTTACAATGCATTATTTTATTTTCTTCATGTTTAAGTAAGTTGTAAATACTACTGTGAAATTTTTAAGACACTCTTATTGAAATGTGCTATAAAATTCTTCCAAATATATAGTTTTTGAGCTTGGGATTTCTATTGTTGACAGCTCGAAGCATTTCAGCTGATACACTTCTACACTAAATAGAATATTATTAACTCATTGGCTTATGAAGTCATAAAATCATGAAATAAAATATCTCATAATTAGGTAATATTTTGAATAACATATATGAAAACATATTTCTAGATACAATATTAAATATGTTTAAATTATACTCCTATCTATATATCTATATATCTCTATATAAACACACATACTAGAGAGTCAAAAAAACATATACACATTTTAAGAGATGTTTGTCATTATTAGAAGTGTCTTGATTAAAGCCATAACTAGGAGGAAAATTATTACTAACATTATGAGAAATAAAATTAAAACCAAAAAGATAAATAAATTAATAGGAGAAAATATTATTTCTTCCTGTGAAAAGACTTTTGAAAATATTCTATTGATACTTTTGTTTGCTAAGTAGATATTGATTTTCTTAAATGTAGAAATATTATGAAACAGTATAACTTTATGCCATGATATTACATTTGGTGATGTGAATTTTACATATGATATCATGTAAATCTTGGATGTGCAATCTTCTGAGATTTCATTTTCAAAGACACTTTTGTTAAATACACAATTTTAAGCTTTTTGGACAAAGGTTTTCATGTGTTTAAAATTTTCATGCATGTGTTTTTCTGTTCTTCTCTTATTTACTGAGAAAAAGTGTTAGGGGGATGCCCAGACTCCAAAATCCTTTTGTTTAATACTAATGCTTATATATTATCCCAACTTTACATCATTGAGTAAAAATAAATAGCAATATAGGTGTTTTTTGAAATCTCTTCTTTAAAAAAGTGCATGCATTATTCCCACCTGTCCATCCTTTAGGGATTAACATTTGCATTAGTGTTGCAATATGTCTACGAACTCTCTTGCAAATAAGCCTGTTTAACCTAGCATCTTCCAGCCTTACATGTATGCACGTTGGAACACAGCCATAAACAAATGTTGAGAAGGGGATATTTGAATGTTTTTCAGCTGTTCCATTTTGGGTTGTCCACGTCTTCATTTCATTCACTACCTTCTGTTATACTTTGTTTCTCTTCTAAATCCTACCACATAAAAAAAATCAGAAGTATAATGAAAGAAGGACATAGGTGCTACTAGAAACAGAGATTCTGTTGTAAATTGAGAATTATTTTCCTCTAAGAATAAAAACTTTTAAAGGGTGTCTTTATAAACCACCGTATAAAACAATGCCAAATATTATACAGATATAGTTTTTCTCTAAACCTAATCCTACCTTAAAGGAAATTTACATATATTTACTAAAATGTTTTCTATATTTACTTTATATGTTAATATATAAATATATTTAATAAAAAAATTTATGTTCAGACAGGATAACTTAGCTCTTATTAGAAACGTGTATTAGTCCACACTGCACAGAAGCACATGAAAGAAGGATTAAGCAGCATCTCACTTAAAAGCAATTTTAGAACAATTTAAGAATCATTTCCCAGAGAAGAGATGTATAACTGTAAACCTAAAACTAAACAGGGATTAGTTAGGTAAAGAAAATATGATCCATTTACTCAATGGAATATTACACAGTCATAAAGAAAAACAAAATCACATACTTCTCAACAAATTAGATGGAATTGGAGACAATCACTCTTAGCCATCTATCACAGAAACAAAGAACTAAATACCACATGTTTTTACTTATAAGCGGGACTTGAACACTATTTACAATAACACAAGAGCGGGATTGACAGTCGCAGGACACTGTGAGGGAAGGGAAGAACGAAAGGGGAATGTAACAACACAAAGGGCACCTGGTCCTAAATGAGGAGAAGGAAGGACCAGATGGAGGTCCAGACTTCACCTGCATATATGTTACTTGTGTATCTAATCCTGACTTGTATCCTACATCTTTATTAAAATAAAATTAAAAAAGAAAAATAAGTTTGAGATCGCTATGCAAAATCCCTACACTTGTGAGGATAGAAAAAGGCAGCATTACTTCCTCACTGGAAAAGCATCCATAGATCTATAGGTGTACAACAGGATAAGGGTTTGAGAAAAGTGGGCATGTGTGACTGTACAGTGTTTGTGTGAGCGTGTGTGTGTGTGTGTGTGTGTGTGAGCGTGTGTGTGTGTGTGTGTGTGAGTGTGTGTGTGTGTGTGTGTGTGTGTCTGTGTTTTGAATCTCGACTATCAGAGAGGACGGCAGACAGGAAAACAATTGCTAAACTCATAAGGACAAAGTAAGTTATGAAAACTGATTTAGATTTTATTCTAAAAGCAAAGAGGACCACTGCAAGTGTTTAAAAAGAAGAACTAAATATCTGGCTTCATATTTTGGGAAGATCCACAGGTCTGGAGGTGAGTATGGCATCAAAGAAGCAGAATAATCAGTAATTAAAGAAATGTGATGGAAACATTTGTTGAAACGAGTGATGAGGAAGAAGAGCATATTACGAGGGCCTAAGCAGGAGAGCTCAATGTTAGAGGCACTGATATCACCCTTGATCCTCCGGGGAGAAATATACAATAAGATGTTGAATCTATAGCATTTCAAGCAAATAGTCTTTGCTCAGAGAGATACATGCAGTCAGGAGAGAAGAGAGAACCCAGAGGACTAACAACACATAATAAACAGAACCAAGAAACTCATTTATCATCACTGTTGGCTATAACATTACTAAATTATGGCAGAAAGCATGCACTTGGATAATCACACTATCTCTTGTCAAAGTGAAATTGAATGAGCAAGATAAATTGACATATTGTAAGATGAAATGACAGTGATTAAGTACTGACCATTCACTGAAATGCTTGATCCAATTACTTACGGTATAAAGGGGTACAGTAACCTTTGAATGAGACTATCTACAGTAGGATGACCTACATTTGAAAGCTTTCTTTTTATAAAACTCGACAGAGATGAAGGAAAGATTTCAATACTTTTCTAAAAAGTAAAACATGTTTGCTATCAGACATAAAATGGCTGCTGACCAGAGGAGTTGAGATCCCATAATTTTAAACATCTTATTCTAAATTAAACATTCTCATTCCAATTCACTAGAGATGAGTCACTTAACCACCTTGTCTTTCCTAACTAGGAAGAAATTAAATCTTATTTATACCATGTCTTCTTTCTTCTTTAAACAAATATTTATTTTTCCAGGCATTGTGCTAGGTCCTGAGGACACACAGGTGGATAATTAATGTTCTTGATATTCGTGATTACTGTGACCAGGCTGCTGGTGCAACAGCTGGTGCTACAGCTTCTCTGCTTCATCCCTGGCTCTTCTCAGGTCACAGAAGCCCAGTGGCATTATTATTATTATTATTTTAACGGACAGAAGTTTTTCTGCAAAAAAGCAATGGGCAGAAGCCATCGCCCCAGGCTCTCCCTCACCATTGCAGCAGGAGAGAGACTGCTGCTTCCTGGCTTTGCCTCACCACTACAGCGCCTGGCAGGGCACTGGCAGCAGGGTCTGAGGAGGGAATCCAGAGGCAAAGTCCCACAGAAGAGGACAAGACAGGTACCCCACCACCATCTTGAAGGCAGGGCAGGAAAGTGCTCTGACGTGCTCAACGCAGAGCAACAGACCTTATCTCTGTGACAGGTGGATCAACTACTCAGGGATTGAGCATAACTCAGAGGGAATATCCTGAATGGACAAACTTCTGAGGGACCTGATGAGTGCTGAGTTCCGGGAGCCCTACACCCTACCTTGATTCAGTCACGGGACAAAGGGTGTGGCCAGAAAAGGAGAGGAAGAACTCCAAAGGGATCAGTGGTAAGTCCAGGGCTGACCCAAACCCCCTCCTTCCCATCAATCCTCTGAATGTCAGACCCACACAGCTAGGCCACAACTGAGAGGAACAAAACTAGGCGGAGCCTGGACGTCAGTTGCAATAGAACTCCATTCCAGAATAGGCCTGGTTGGGGCACCATCCACGAGTACATACCTGGGGAAGAGACAATCCTGTACCTCCCCACCACAGAAGATCTCCTTGACTGTATGAGAGTGGGAGGGGAGGACTGCAGCCCCACGCACCTCCACTGCCCCTTCTCCTTCCCCATTTCAGACACTGAGGAGAGAGTGAAAGAGGTGGCTCTGTAGGAGATAAACGATTAGAGGAACAATTACAGAACCTGCCACAAGAGGGCAGGTTTTTTTTTCCAAATGTTCAATTTTAAAAATAATAATAATAATTTTTTGACTGTTTGTTGGTTAGTTCATCTATTTTAAAAATATTTTTCCTTTGTTCATGAATGTGTTTGTGAGGGTTTGATCTGCATTGCCACCATTTTTTTTCTTTTTTTTTTCTGTTTCTTTCTTCTTTTATTTGTCATTTTCTGTTTATGTGTATATGTGAATGATTAAGCATTCATCTTTCAATTTTGTTGTTGTTGTTGGTTTCTTTTTGCTCTTTTGTTCTTCTGTGTTTTTTTAAATTTTCATTTCTTAAGGTGTGTGTCAATATATGTGTGAGTGTTCAGCCTGAATTCCTTTTTTTTCCCCCTCTGATCTTTCTGTTTTTCTTCTCTATTCACTTTGTGTTAGGTGAGTGTGTATGTGTGTTTAATTTTCTTGGGTTTTTTTTTTTTTTGTTGTTGTTGTTTGTTCTGTTTCACTTTGTTGTTATTCCAGTTTGTTTTGGGGTGTGTGGGTATGTCTATGCATGTGTGTGTTCAATTGTTTTTTGCACTGGTTTCTGCTTTGCATCATCATATAGAGTGGTGGTGGGGAGCGGGTCTCAGGGAACACATACCACAATATGTGAACATTGTAATTTACACGCAGTTTCTGAATCCTAGTGCCCCAACCCCTAATTTACTGAATTCAAAAACTACAAGATACAGCAAATCTTCCCACCCACCATCCTATTTCAAAATAGAATAAAATCAGAATCTAGATCAGGGAAGAATAAAGGTCTGAGCAAACATCAGAAGGGAAAGCCTCTCCCACTGACACTGAATAACAGAACTAAACTAAAGAGAAAAACAAGAGATCTGTCATAAATGAGGTTAAAAAAAAAAAGGAAGACCTCAGGGAATTTCAAGTGTACCAAAGATAAAACTCCTGAAAAATCAGACCTTGATGCCCAACCAATGGAAGTCACCAATGACTGGTCCCGGAATACTACAGGGAT
>CAUYQG010132219.1:0-24399 GCA_963574415.1 Tarsius wallacei
ACCAGCCTGTTTTGATTACCATAGCCTTATAGTAAAGCTTGAAGTCTGGAAGTGTGATACCTCCTGCTTTGTTTCTTTTGCTAAGGATTGTTTTGGCTATTTGTGGTCGTTTATGCTTCCATATGAATTTCTGTATTGTCATTTCCAGGTCTGAGAAGAATGATGTTGGTAACTTAATGGGTATTGCATTGAATCTGTAGATTGCCTTTGGTAGGATGGACATTTTAACAATGTTGATTCTTCTTATCAATGAGCATGGAATATTTTTTCATTTGTTTGTGTCTTCTTGGATTTCTTTGAGCATGTTTTGTAGTTCTCATTGTAAAGGTCTTTCACTTCTCTGGTTAGAAAGATGCTGAGGTATTTCACTTTTTTGGTGGCTATTATGAATGGGATTTTGCTTTTAATTTGAGTTTCTGCCTGCTTGTGTTTGGTGTGTAGGAATGCAACTGTCTTTTCATGTTTATTTTGTACCCTGAGAGTTTGCCAAAGACTTTATCAGTACAAGCAGGTTTTTGAAAGATTCTCTAGGATTTTCAAGTTATAGCACCATATCATCAGCAAAGAGAATAACTTGACTTCCTCTTTTCCTATTTGTATATCTCTGATTTCCTTCTCTTGTCTAGTTACCAGAGCTAGAACTTCCAACACAATGTTGAACAAGAGGGGTGAGAGTGGGCAGCCTTGTCTTTCCAGTTTTCAGGGAAAATGTTTCCAGTTTCTGTCCATTTAACAATATTTCTAGCTGTGGGTTTATCGTAGATGGCACTTACTATTTTGAGGAATGTTCCTTCTATACCCAGGTGTTGAGAGTTTTTATCAAGAAGCGATGCTGGATTTTATCAAAAGCTTTTTCTGTATCTAATGAGATAATCATGTTGTTCTTGTTTTTACATCTGTTGATGTATTTAATTACATTTATGGTCTTGTGAATGTTGAACCAGCCCTGCATCCTGGGGATGAAGCCTATGTGGTCATGGTGGATGATTTTTGGGATGTGTTTTTGGATCTGATTTGCTAGAATCTTGTTGAGGATTTTTGCATCTATGTTCATAAGGGATATTGGCCTGTAGTTCTCTTTTTTTGTGGGATCTTTGCCCAGTTTGGGTATCAGTGTGATGTTAGCTTTGCAAAATGTTTTGGGGAGAATTCCATCTTTCTCAATTGCCTGGAATACTTTCAATAGGATTGGTATCAGCTCCTCCTTTTACATTTTGTAGAATTCTGCTGGAAAGTCATCCGGTCCAGGACTTTTTTTTGTAGGTAGTTTTCTTATGACAGAGTAAATTTCCTGGGCTGTATTGGTCTATTTAGTGTCTCAATGTCTTCTTGTTTCAATCTGTGGAGGTTGTGTGATGTCAGAAAGTCCTTCATTTCATTTAGGTTATCAAGTTTGTTTCCATACAGGTATACATAGTAATCTCTGATAATCTTTTGTATTTCTTCGGGGTCAGTTGTAATTGGATCTTTTGTATTTCTGATTGTGCTTATTTGGGCTTTTTCTCTCTTTTATCTTGGTCATTCTGGCTAGGGGTCCATCAATCTGGTTAATTCTTTCAAAGAACCAGCTTTTTGTTTTGTTGAGGTTTTCTGTGATATTTTTGTCTTCTATGTCCCACATTTGGGCTCTTATTTTGGTGATTTGGATTCTTCTTCTAAGGTTGGGGTTTTGGTGGTCTTCTCTTTCCAGCTCCCTTAGGTGATTTGTTAGGCTCACCTCTTGTGATCTTTCCATCTTCCCCTCTTAGAACTGTTTTCATGGCATCCCAGAGGTTTTGGTAAGATGTTCCTTCATTTTCATTTGTTTCCAGGAATTTTTAAATTTCAGCTTTGATTTCAGTGTTGACCCAGTAGTAGTTCAGCATCATACTGTTTAGTGTCCACATCCTTGTGGACTTTGGGGAAATGTTATTGGTGCTTATTCCACTATGGTCTGAGAATGTGCATGGCAAGATTTCAACCTTATGAAATTTGTTTATGCTTGATTTATGACCAAGATGTGATCGATTTTAGAGTATGTTCCATGTGGTGATGAGTAGAATGTATATTCTGTGCTTTTTGGGTGGAATAATCTGTAGGTATCTATTAAGTCCATTTAGTCTAGTATCAAGTATAGGTTCTGGATCTCTTTGTTGATTTTTTGCCTCTATCTAGGGCTGTCAGTGGGGTATGCAAGCCCCCTGCTATAGTGGTATTAGAGTCAATACCTTTTTAAAGTTTATTTAGTGGTTGTTTTATAAATGCTGGTGATTCTGTGTTGGGTGCATATATGTTTAGGATGGATATTTCTTGTTGATGGATTGAATCTTTTATCATTATGAAGTGTCCTTTGGCATCTTTTTTATTTTGATAGCTTAAAGGTTGCTTTGTCTGATATTTAGATTGCAACTCCTGCCTTCTTTTGTGATCCATTTGCCTGAAAACTTGTTTTCCATCCTTTAACTTTGAGTCTGTGTGTGTCCCTTGTGGTTAGATGAGTCTCCTGGATGCAGCAAATAATTGGGTCATGGTTTCTTTGGGGTTTTTTTTGAGTTGGAGTCTCACTCAGTCACCCAGACTGGAGTGCAGTGGCTGCTCCCGGCCACTGCAGCCTCGACCTGCTGGGCTCCGGGGATCCTTCTGCCTCAGCCTTCCAAGTAGCTGGAACTACAGGCATGTGCTACCATGCCCAGCTAATTTTTTGGATTTATTGTAGAGATGAGGTCTCGCCAAGTTGCCCAGGCAGGATTCGAACCCGAGGGCTCAGGCAATTCACTCACCTCAACCTCCCAAAGCGCTGGGTTACAGGCTGAGCCACTGAGCCTGGCTGGGTCATGGTTTCTTATCCAGTTTGTCATTCTTTGTCTTTTCAGTGGTGCATTTAGTTCATTCACATTCATACTGGTTATTGAAATGTGATTGTTTCTCCCTGTTTTCTTTTGGCTTTGGGGGTTAATGTATGTGTGTGTTTTCAGTTTCTTGTTGTACCGTATTCTCTGCTGGTTCTGTGCTCTGCTATTCTCTTGGGAAGTGTGTGATCATTTTTTTTCTTTCTTCTGTTCTTAACACCTTTTTAAGTGTCTCCTGTAGAGCTGGTCTAGAAGCTGCATTATCTCTTAAACATTGGATGTCTGGGAAGGATTTTAAGTCCCCATCACTGATGAAACTGAGTTTGGCTGGATAGGAAATTCTTGGTTGAAATTGTTTTTCTTTTAGGACTTAGGAATATAGGGCTCCAGTTCCTTCTTTCTTGTAGTGTTTCTGCTGATAAGTCTGCTGCTATTCTGATTGATTATCTCTGGTAGGTAGTCTGATCTTTCTCTTTTGCTGTCTTTAGGATTTTTTTCTTTTGTACCTACTTTGTGTAGGCGAATTACTATGTGTCTAGGGGTTGGTATTCTCATTTGATGTCTTGTGGGGTTTCTCAGTATCTCTTGTGCTTGGCTAGTCACATCTCTGGCGAGATGGGGAAAGTGTTCTTTTTCCAAGTTGTTCTCCATCCCCTTTCTTCTTCTGGGATACCAATCAGGCATAGGTTTGACCCCTTGAGATAATCATGCATCTTTTGTAGGCTTTGTGTTATTTTCTGAGTCTTCTTTGTATGCTTTTTACAGATCGGGTTAATTAAATGTTCTGGTCTTCAAGTTCTGAGATTCTTTCTTCAGCTAAATTAATTGTGCTTTCATGCTTGTCATTTTGTTATTTATTTCCTGGATGAAGTTTTTTATTGCCAAAATCTTTGTTACAAGTTCTTTCAGTATTGCATCATGTCTTTCTTGAGTCTTATTCACTCTTTCCATCCATTCCCTAATCCCTGTCTTATTCTGAGACCAGTTGTTGGTGACTTCCATTGTTTGGGCACTAATGTCTTTGGTACACTAGAAATTGCCTGAGGCCTTCCTCTGGTTTTTCCTCATTTGTGACAGATCTCTGTTTTTCTCTTTAGTTCTGTTATTCAGTGTCAGTGGGAGATGTTTGTTTAGTCCTCTATTCTTTCCTGATCCAGGCTCTGGATTTGTTCTATTTTGAAATAGGATGGTGAATGGAAGCTTTGCTGTCTCTTGTAGTTTTGAAATTCAAATAAAGTAGGGGATGGGGTGCTAGGAATCAGAAACAACTTGCAAATTAAAGTGTTCACTTATTGTGGTATGTGTTCCCTGAGACCTACTCCCCACCACCATTCTATATGATGATGCAAAGCAGAAACCAATACAAAAGCAATTTAACACATACCCACACCCTCAAAAAAAGTGGAATAACAAGAAAGTGAAACAAAACAGCAACAAAAAACCAAGAAAACTAAGCACACACACACACACACACACACACACACACACTTAGCACAAAGTATATAGAGAAGAAAAACAGAAAGTCTGACTTGGGGGGGAAGGGATTCAGGTTGAACCCTCACACATATATTGAAACACCTTAAACTATAAAAAATGAATATAAAAAACCCCCAGAAGAACAAAAGAGCAAAAACCAACGACAACAACAAAATCGAAAGATGAACACTCAATCATTCATATACACACATAAACAGAAAACGACAAATAAAAGAAGAAACAGAAAAAGAAAAGAAAAGAAATTTCAGGGGAGGATGCAGATCAAACCCTTACATACACACTCATGCACAAAGGAAAAATATTTTAAAAATAGATGACCTAACAAACAGTCAAAAAAAATTGGAAAATTAAAAAATAATTGAAAATTAAAACAAAACAAAACAAAACCTGCCCTTTGTTGCAGGCTCTGTAATTGTTCCTCTAATCAGGTCTCTCCTACAGAGCCACCTCTTTCACTCTCTCCTCCAGGAACAAAGCAGGGAAGGAGGAGGGGCAGTTGAGGTGGGTGGGCCTGCAGTCCTCCCCTCCCACTCTTGTATGGTCAGGGAGATTGACTCCTGTGGGGAGGTACAGGATTGTCTCTTCCCCAGGTATGTACTCTCACCGGGGATGCCCCAGCCAGGTCTATCCTAGAATGAAGTTCTCCTATTGCGAGTGAGGTCCAGGCTCCACCTTGGTTTGTCCCTCTCAGTCGTGGCCCAGCAGTGTGGGTCTGATGTTCAGAGGATTCCTGGGGAGGAGGGTGTTTGGGTCAGCCCCTGACTCACCACTGATCTCTTTGGAGTTCTTCCTCATCCTTTTCTGGCCACACCCTTTGGCCCATGGCTGCATCAGGGTAGTGGGTGGGATGCCTGGAACTCAGCACTGCTCAGGTCCTTCTGAAGTTTGTGCTTTCAGAATATTCCCTCTGGGCCACTATCAATCCTGAGTAGTTGATCCGCCAGTCACAGAGATTGGGTCTGTTACTCCATGGTGAGCAAGTCAGAGCACTTTCCTGCCCTGCCTTCAAGAAGGTGGTGAGGTGCCTCTCTTGTCCTCTTCCATGGGAACTTGCCTCTGTACTCCCTCTGAACCCCCTGACAGAGCCCTGCTAGGTACTGAAGTGGTGAGGGAAAGCCAGGAGCCAGCAATCTCTCTCCTGCTTCAATTATGAAGGAGAGCCTGGGGTGATAGTTTCTCCCTGTCGCTTTTTCAAAGGAAAGCTTCTGTCCGTTTAAAAAAAAACAATGGCGTTCTGCTTCTGCGACCTGAGAAGAGCCCAAGATGAAGTAGAGAAGCTGCAGCACCAGCTATTGCACCAGGGGCCTGGCCACCCTCTCACGAGCCCCACTTAGGCAGTCTCTCCCAGCATTTTCTTCCCAGGGAGAATCATGTCTTTCTTTTATAATAAACTAATGATATCTAAACTAATGACAACCAGTGTCTCTAAAATTTAGTTTTGTTGTACTACTATAAATATTTATAAATAAAGATATGAAAAAAACCTTCCAAGAATGAAACTTTGAGGAAAATCTTCATAACATTGGATATGACAATGACTTAATGACTTCTTGTATGTGACACCCAAGTATAGGCAAAATCAGACAAATGTGACTCAGTAAAACTTTAAAAAATGCTTGTGTGTCACAGAAAGCAAAAGAGAGTAAACAGGTAACATGTGGATTGGGATAAAATATTTGCAAATCGTGTATTCTACAAGGAGTTAATACCCAGAATATATAAAGAACTCCTACAACTCAAAACAAAAGCAAATAATCTAATTTAAAAGTGAGCAAAAGACTTAGATTTTTCTCCAAAGAACACATGCAAATGCCCAATTAGCATAAGAAAACATGCTCACATTGCAAATCATTGGAGAAATGCCATTTATGTATTTTCTAAATTTTCTAAAGTGAGGATGCAGGGGACATATTTTTTTAGTGATGATCTTGAAGTACATTAAAAAACAGAGTAGTGGTGGCAAGAATGGAAAGAGGCACTGCGTTAGGCAAGACAGATGTACAGAATTTAGAAATAGAACAAGTGAGGAACTTTACTCTTTTGCAGTTCATTCATTCACTGACTCATCGATTTTTTCACATAGCTACCACACATTTTTAGAGAGTCAAAGGAAGCCAAAATGAAGGTAACTCAGTCCTTGCCCTTAAGGAGTTGACTGTCTAACAGAACCATTTTCAGCTAACCATAAAACCAGGCGAAAAGACTCTAGTAAGGCTAGGCTCAAGTTCAATGCTAAGGATACACTATGAGAAGAATCAGAAATTTTGTCAAAGTACTAATTGCAATCTCAGGTGGAAATATGCTTTGAATTGGTATACAGATGCAAGATATTGTCAAAAAAAAGAAAAAGTGTATAATCACAACAATTACTATCTTGTTAGTAAAAACTATTCACAAAGTTCTAGAAATAGATTTTCTAGCTTATGCACAAAAAGATGTAAGGTCAAGACAAATGACTAGAAAATTAGAATGATCATTTTAATAAAAGGGACCTACATACATTGGAAATTTTATTTGCTGATTACCTATATGGTTGCCTTATGTAGCAAAGTAAATTCACAAACTATATTTCCTAAGAAAAGTAAAAGAAGACAGAAAAATACCCAAAATATTAGGAGCAGTTTTTTTCTTGAGGATGCGCTTTTATATGCTTTCCCTTTCTTTCTTTCTAAACTTCTTCTATATAGTGTATTCCCAATAATATTTGTTGATTTTCCACATTTAAAAGTTTTACAAATAATAAAACCATTTAATGATTTTTAGTTTTAGGATTAATCTCTAGCAAAACATCAAAGTCATAAGTATGGTTAAAATTTCAAATATTAGCCAGGCTCGGTGGCTCAGCCTGTAATCCCGCGCCTTGGGAGGCTGAGGTGAGCGGATTGCCTGAGCCCGCGGGTTCGAGACCCACCTGGGCAACTTGGCGAGACCTTATCTCTACAATAAATCAAAAAATTAGCCGGGTGTGGCAGCGCGCGCCTGTAGTTCCAGCTACTCAGAAGGCTGAGGTGGAAGGATCGCCGGAGCCCAGCAGGTCGAGGCTGCGGTGGCCGGGAGCAGCCACTGCACTCCAGCCTGGGCGACAGAGTGAGACTCCAACTCAAAAAAAAAAAAAATTTCAAATATATCTATTTTGTCAATATAAGAGTAAAATAAGTATAAACATTGTTTGCAGTTAAGGGAAGGAGCAGGAATGATTAAAGAAAGGGTGGGGAATACTTGATGCAATAAAATATAAAGGTACTAGTATGTTATTCAGGTTCTAAAAGGAACCAATGAGAAATTTGCCTGGCGTGGTATCTATTCTTCCCTGTTATCTTTGCATAATATTAATAGCACTCTCTTTCCTCTCAAAAAATGTCTTGGTCGATGACCAATTATATAACAAGTCTACCAACAGATGAACTAAAAAGAATGATATATAGACAGGTGAATAAATAGGTATGTAACTAGATCTGTAAGTTAGGTATAACATTTGATACATCAGGAAAGAGCTTGTGGTTATGTGTGGTTAATGACCAGTCAAAAATGTTAAAGGAATCGTAAAGTAAAGTCTACAAGGGCAGGGTCTTTATCTTATTCAGCATTCTAATCCCATCGCCTAGAAGAATGCCTGGAAGATATTAGACATTAAATACATATTTGTTGAATAAATAATGTGGAGATGTATATGATAGCAGAAGGTATGACAGAGGATAGTTGCATTTAATCATGTCCATATGTTCCTTAGATATGTTTTTTTTTAATTTAAGGAACAGTATAATTACTCTAAACTTACACATTTACTCAATGCATATCATTTGAAGAACACAGAATAATATATAACAAAGTTCACCTATAACTTAACTATTCCAAAATAAAAATGATAAACTTTAAGCATACATTTATTTTTATATGATATACGATTTTATTAAAAGAATACCATACAATTTTGTTGCAGAAAAAACAGAGTTGGACTTGAAAAAGTTGGTTTGGAGTAACTCCTGTGAAAGAAAGAGAAAGAAACAAGATTGGGCAGAGGAGGAGAAAGCTCTGGAATAAAGGTTACCTGTTAGAGAAATTTCACATCAGGAAATTTAATAACAACTAAGACATTCACTATCAATTTGCTCAGTCAAATGATTTTTGGCTCTCAGAGACAGGTATGATCTTAGTTGAGAATTTGAAGTGGTCTTCAAAGAAGCTAAAAGATTGAGACTTTCAGACAAGTATTCTAATGTCTATGCAGTGAATCCTTCTTTGAAGGTGAAGGAAGTAGCACATCTTTTTTTTTAACTTTTACATTTTTTTGTTTTAAAGATGTGGGGTACAATTTGGGGTTAGGTATACAAGTGTTCATTATGCAGGTACCCTTGTTGATGAGGTGTGTTCTCCCTCTTCCCTAGGCAAATTCCCACTGCTGCCAATTGCACCTACCCACCCCCTACCTCCCCCCCTTAGTTTCCCGCTACTGCCAATCCTTTTCTTATAGTATTTCGATAGTTGTTCAAGGTCCGCTTATGAGTGAGAACATGTGATACTCAGTTCTTTGTCTCTGTGAAAGATCACTCAGTAGCACATCTTAATGTTTGCCACAGTCCACCCCTTGCAAGGCATGGATCCTTTATGCATGTTCAGGGAGCAGCTCTTTCTGGGCTTGGGTGGGTTTTGATTTCTGTGAGGTTGGTGAGATGAACTGCAATTCCATCATTGCAGTGGAAATGTAGTCTTGAGACTGCTACTGGTTTTCACTGTCTTCCTCCTTTACTATTCATTCTAAATTTTCTCACCTTCAGCTGCTGCTCCTACTAGTAGTATGGTTCAGAGCTTCATTAGTGAAGTGTCTGAGACTATGCTCTTTTCAGGTTGGGGTAATGATACTTCTCAGAGTCACAATTGGGTGTAACACAACTGAGTCATGAGAGGCATCAAAGTGAGTTGCCTGAGTTCTGTAAATATTCCTTCCTGCCTCTATCTGTTTTCAGTAATCCTACCTCCTCCTGCTGTGCAAAGTCAATTAACTCTGACAAGATGATCATTTCTCTTGCTTGCTGGCTCCTGGACATAGAGATTTTAAAGTACCCAGGAGGAAATCATAACTTATCATTCAATGGGACCCTTTGGAATGCTGTGCACTCTTAGGAGCTAGGGCCACTAAACCTGAAAAATCCTCAGTTTCATGGATGGACAGTAAAAGTTCCCCTAATGGATTATTACAAGAAATGATATGTGGGACTGCTCCTGATCACATTCCTTAGTTCTTAGGCCCCATGTATTTTTCCTACTGGGGACACAGCACATATAGAGGCCTCTGATTCAATTACTATACATCTTATCCTTACAGAATATTGTCTCAATGGTGATGCTACAACTGACCCAAGCTAGACTTCAGTTGAGACTTTATCAGACCCCTCAATAGATAGCTACAACATTGACTCTATCGAGCTGGGAGCTTCTTGGTGATATAGCATGTGATATAACCAATGAATCCCATAATAATGGGCCAACTTCCACATCCTCTGCAGTGGACAGATGCTATGTTGTGTAGAATTCAATAGTGGCAGGTCAGGCATTTCATAAGACCCTAAATAATGGTGCTGGCTGGGGCCTTGTGGATTGGAATGACAAACCCTTACCTGGAGCTTGTGTCTATTCTTGTGACTACACCATTGGCACCTTCAGAATGAATGGGGCCCAGTTTAGTCAACTTGCCACCAAATGGCCTGTTGTTTTCATGGAATTGTGCTATACCACGAGCTCAGCACTGGTCTCTTGCTGGCAGGTTTGACATTCAGAGGCAACAGTAGCTAGATCAGCCTTGGTAAGTAAGAACCCACATGGTTGGACCCAAATACTGATTTTGTCACTGTGGTCATTTGCTCAAATGTCCTGTGTGCCAGGCCTTGGGGATAAGCACTGATAAAGACTGGTTAACATCAACTGACTGAGTCATTTCGTCTGCTTGGTTGTTTAGTACTTCTTCCATGGTGGATACTTTCTGGTGGGCATTAATGTGTGCCTACTCTCATGTGTCCAGCCATATTCCTGTAACTCAGATCTTCTTGTCTAGGATCTTTCAGTTGCTTTCCTCTGAACTCCTGACCAGCTAGCCAGGTCACTAACCTCTGCCCGCTGCCCTCAGACCAGTTCTGCTTCCATTCAAGTCAATGACCAGGCACATCACGCAAAGTTTCATCCATTTCAAATATTTCCCATTGCCATTGACCTTCAAGACTGTCTCTTCAATAAGGCTGTGATAAAACTTTTCCCAGTTTTTGGCTTGCACATACACAGTTGGCCCAAGCTCAGGATTTTTCATATTTCTTCAGCTGGTCATATGAGAGTCATTTACGCAGTCACAGGTGTGAGCTGAGGGAAGAGGGGTCCTGGTTCAGCCGCAGTAGGTGACATGAGAGCCTGGGCTACTCATTTTTGAAGCTGCCCTTGCCTTATCACCCTGCTCAACAGTTAATGGACCCACAGAACTTTTACAACTTGGATGATGATGCTGGTTTTAGGTGAATGGACACTAGGTGTCCCATGGTCAATTCTTTCTCTGCAAGGGCTCGTAGTGCAACAGGAGTTGTTTTTCAGTAATGATGTACTGAAAGTAGCCTAACCTTGCTCCAGAACCCTAGGACCCTAGAATTTTCAGACCGGAGCTTGCTTACCATAACCTTCACATCGTCTCTCTTTCCACCTCAATACGTTCAATATTGTGAGGTCAACTTCATCTCATGGGTTCCACTCAAAGCTGACATCGATTTGCATCAGCTGGTACCTGGACTACAGCAATGTTTCTAGTTGTAAAATGTGTTACTCTGAGAACTTGAAGAAGTGTAGAAATTGTGCTTCCTTCTTTGTAATGGGGGAAAAGATGCAGAAATTTGTCTTATATTTTGGAGGGGACATCATAGCATGTTCCTGACCACTGGGATCCTAATAAATTTACCGAAGTGATGGGCTGCTGCTTCTTTGTAGGCTTTTTTCTCCCACCCTCCAAAACCAAAGCCTCCAGCATGCTGACCACCTCTCACTCAACCTGTCTGAGCAGCATAATATCTTCAGTGTAATAGCTTAATGTAATATTCTCTGGGATTTCTAGATGGTCCAGATCTCTTTATATTATGACAGAGTGTGGAAAAGTTAATATAGCCCTAAAGCAAAATTGTAAGTAAATATTCTCGATGTTCCCTGTGAATGTGAACTGTTTCTGATCCTATTTCCTGATTAGGTTAGGAGAGAACACATTTGCAGAGTCAATGACCACATAGCATGTGTCTGAGGATGTGTTAATCTACTCTAGCAAAGCTCCCACATCTTACAACTGTAATACAGGCTTAATAATACTTGGCTGAGGTTGTGGAAGTTTACAGCCATTCCTTAGGATCCATCTGTTTTCTGCCAAAGTGAGAAATTTAATAGTTATGAGAGGGGCATCCTTTGGGTCCTTAAGAGCATCACTAATATCTGCCATCCCCCTAGAATGTGGTACTGACTTTCATTTATGTTCTTAGTTGGTGGGGGCAGTTTCAGAGGTGTGAAACTCTCTCCTTCTTCTGTAATATCTTTTACTGTACAGGTCAAGAACTTAATATGGGGGTTAATCCAACTGTCAATATCAATTATACATTCAGGGAAAATGACCACTGGGTCTGCTGATCTAGTGGAACCACAAAGTTATATTTTTCTAGTACCCTATTACCTGGCACCCAGGTTTTCCGTTCTGGCACAGGAGCCATGGTGACAGTTCAGCTCTTCAGTATCAATTTCCATTCAGATCATGTGTCCAGTAGTCCTTGAATGCCTGGGGATTTTCCTGTCACTGGATTGCACTGTCACTACAATAGATGCTCTAGGTCTCTTTGGGGTCAAGACTAGAGGAATTTTTACATAGGATAACATGGGGTCATTTCTATGGGGATCTGGCCATCCTCATTAGTTAATGGGTGCTAGAGCTGAAAACTGCTTCACATCTGGAAATTTAATAAGGGATTGTGGTTTTTGTTGTTGGAGTGACCATTATCAGTTCCCTTTGTCATCCATTCTTGCTGTCTTTAGATTATATATGTTACATTTTAAGAAGTACTCTTGTCGTCCCTTAAGTCTCTTTTTTATTTCTGATATTGGTCATTTGGGCTTTCTCTCTTTTTTCTTGATCAACATCTGCAGGGAAAATTTTCAGTTTGATTAGACTTTTCAATAGATCAACCTTTGGCTTTAAAAATAATCTTTGTTGTATGCTTTTTATTTCATAAATTTCTTTCCTTATTGCTATTTTCTTCATTGTAATTTCTTAGGTTTACGCATGTTCAATGGTTAGTCTTTTTAGAAGGATATGTAAGTTTTTGGTTTTCAGTTTTTTCCTCCTTTAACACATGCATGTAAGGCTAGAATTTTTTCTCTAAGTTTGGAATTTGCTTTCATTATCATTCAGTTCAAAATACTCTCTAATTCCATTGTGATTTCTTCTTTGACATAGGGGGTATGCAGAAGCAGATTGCTTCCTTTCCAATCATGTTGGGATTTTCCAGTTGTATTATTATGGCAAACATCTGGATCATTTCCACTGTGGCCAGAGAGCATACTCTGTATGGAATCAGTCCATTAAAATTTGTTGAGACTTGTTTTATGGTTCAGCATATTGTCAATTTTGGTAAAAAAAAAATTCTGTATGTTCTTGAAAAAAATGTGTAATTTACAGTTTCTGAATACATGGCTTATATACTTTATTATTTCTAAAAACAAGTAAATAGCTGTTATTTCTAAATTTTAATACTGGATTCTGAGGATAAAGAGTTTTATTTAAAAGCCATAGTGCCTTTCCTAAAAATCTTGCAGTCTAGTCCACATCACAATTTGGAAAATATGGGTATGAAGGTAGTAAAACTATCTGTAATCTAACTAAAGCATTAACATTTTATTTTATTAATTCCAGTCCCCACTTCACCAATATCGATTACTAGTCCTAATCACCTCATTAGGACAAACTTACACATGCTTTTTTTCACTGTCAGATATCTTCCATTTGCCTTTCTGCATCCAGTCCCTTTCCCTCTACCCTGTGTTCCCGGGAGTCTGGTACGGATACATCAACAGTTTCTCTTCCCTCTGGCTTCAAGTTGGCATTTGACTAATGGGGAGTCCCAGCAGGAGAAGAGGAAGAGGAGAAGAATGATGTTGAATTATGTTTTTCTCCCTGATCTCTTCTTGTAGGTTCACTGCAGCCTCACTTCATTTCTTAGCTGAAGATCAAGGTTCCTTTCAAGAAAGCCTTCTTCACGTGACTTTTTCCTGTCAGGTTCCAGTAACTGCTTCCTTCCCTCTCCCCCTCAGACTTAGGGTTAGGCCAGCTTTCTTGGTCTTTGTCTTTGTAGTCTACAGGGGCCATCTATTCTCATATCCTATCAAATATTATCCTGGTCTGTAACATTTCTGACATTATGCTAATTGCTATGTTTACCAGAAAATAGAAAACACCTAACATAGGACACATCCATGTCAGAACAAAGATGACAAATCCTATTAAATTTCGTATGCACATTATGTTGATGAAGTTTATAGGGTCAAATGATCCCATGCTTACAAGCATTATGCCATTGAAGTTAGATACAGGTTGCTGTGCCTTACTTACAAAGTCTACCATGAAGAAAGATACACGACACTTAGTGAGCCTTTTTGCATTTTGCAGTCAACATAATCAGATTTGAGCATGGCTCCTCTGACCCATTTATTGAGTAACTCATAATGATGACAGTTTTTAATGAGACTGAGAGCAAAATAAAGTTCTGTAACAAGTCCAGTCTTTGGTGTAAAACATTATAGAGCTTTTAGATGCTGTGGATCCACTGGCATTGGAAACACCTCCAGCAAACAACGATGTTGTATGAACCTTCTAGCAAGCCCCAAAAGGTGTTTGACATCTACAGTTTGTAATGAGGCCTTCTTTTGTGCTAACTATTCCGCATTTAAAGAGCATTCACTGGACCCTGGTAGAGACTGAATGTCTAGCCATGGGATGCTAAGTGACCTTGAGACCTAAGCTGTTCATTGTGACCTTAATGTTATTTGATACACTGAAGCATAAAATTGGCTCATACAATACCGATTTTGTTATCAAGTATAAATGGATATATGAGACAGAGCCTGAATTATTCTGGAAGATAGAAATAAATTGCTCTTATGCATAGTACAGACTCTCCTACAGTTTCAGCTACTGTTTTGCTGCCTTTCCCTAAACTCATACCTTTGGCTTTATGGGAGTTCCTTATGGCAAGTTAATGGAGGAAGAAAAAGTATAGATATGGTCTAATGATGGATCTGCAGAATAGGACAGCATAAGCTGGATGTAGATGGCTGCTGCACTTCACACCCACTCTGAGATGTCTTTGAAAGGGAGCAATGAGGAAGCTTATTTCAATGGCAGAAACTCAGGGGGAAGAAAAGATGGTCTGAGCCACAGATCTGCACTGACTCCTGAGCAGTAAACAACGGGTTGGCTAACCATTTGGGGGGAAAGAACATGATCTAAGGATCAAGGACAAAGAGGTCTTAAAGGGAGGTATGGACCTAGGCCTCCCAGAATAGACAGAGAGGGTGGAGACATTTATAGTCTACATAATTGTTGCCTGGAAGCATCCATTGTAGAGGAAGTTCTAATCAATCAGGAGGACAGGAAATATTGTTTTGTGTATGTTTCGGCAGAGGGGTAGAGGCTAGTCATGGTCTCAGAATCATGGACCTCCCCTCCTCAGTACTGGCCTGGCTGTGCCAATGTCAAGGACATAACTTGTCATAATCAGAGGCCAACTCTAAGCTCTGGATATGACACCATTCCAGGGCAAAGAAAGCAGCTATCTGTTAAAATGTTGATATCACTACATCCTTCCTTTCCTAGATAGGGTAATCCTGTGTTCTAAGAGTGATAGGCACACATTCCAAGTATGAATTTGCTTTCCTTGCCCAAACTGCTCTGTTAGTACAAACATTCTTAGTACAAAGTTACAGAACGTTTTGACCATGTTATAGTGTCAGACACACTGTCTCCTCTGATTCATTTTATGACAAAGAATGTGTAGTCATGGATACATATCCATGATCTTCACTGACCTAACCAGTTTCTCCACTAGTTAGATGAGACTGTCTTGATAGAATGATGGGAGGATTATTAAAGACTTATTTACGACATCAGCAACATCCTAAGTCTCTAGAGTACTATATTATAGGATGTGACAAATACCTTAAACGAGTAGCTAAACCATGTAGCCAGAAAGCATAAGTCTAGGTGGAAGTAACAGTAGACTTTCACACTATTAAACCTAATAACTCATTTGAAGAATGTTTGCTGCTTGTTTGGGTGGGTTTCTCTACACAACTCTTTTTCCAAGTTCCGGCAATTGCTTCTTTCTCTCATCTCATTAGGCTTAGAGCTAGCAAGAGCTCTACTGCTTCTAGCTCCAAGGTACAGCGCTGTCTCAGAAGTTTTCTGATAAGCTAGTCACATTTTGTATATAGTCACTTTCCTGAACCTGTGTCAAATTATTGCAGTGTAAACTCATCATCTGTTTCTTTCTGGAATTCTGAATAATATACCTACTAATACTATATAAAGCATGGGTGAGTGGATCATAATTGACTCAATTTCTATGGCATAATTTCTTTATTCAATTTCAATTTCTTTATTCTTATTAGTGTTTTGTAATTATATATTATTTTTAATAATGCTACAGCAAAACTTTGGCTAAGGTTCCTTCCCTCCCCTTCTGTTTCTCCTCTCACACTAACGTTTGTATTGTTTTTTGCTCATATTCTGAAAATTGGAAATGTAGCCTCAAATTATCTGAAATATTTTCAAGTGTCATAGCACAAATTGTTAAAATGTTTTGTAAAAGTATTACATAAATCCATACTACTCAGTGAAATAGATAAGTGTGATTTTTTTTTTTTTTTTGAGTTGGAGTCCCACTCGATCGCCCAGACTGGAGTGCAGTGGCCGCTCCCGGCCACCGCAGCCTCGACCTGCCGGGCTCCGGCGATCCTTCCGCCTCAGCCTTCTGAGTAGCCGGAATTACAGGCGCGCGCTACCACACCCGGCTAATTTTTTTTGATTTATTGTAGAGATGAGGTTTCGCCTGCCCAGGCGGGTCTCGAACCCGCGGGCTCAGGCAATCCACTCACTTCAGATAAGTGTGATATTATCCCTATGCTTTTACCATTATTAAGTGTTCACATTTAAAAATATTTTTTGCCAATTCTATGACTTTAACATCTAATTAATTTATTTTTCCTAAAATTTATCATTCTTTTAATTACCAGTGAGCTTAGATCTTCTCCTACAAGCTTGCTTATCAGATATATTTTTCTCATATGTGAATTCTCTGTGAGTGTCTTTGCCTATTTATTGATCTAGGTCTTAGTGTTCTTTTATATTGATTAACTTGATCCATTTATAAGAAAAAGTAATCACAACATTAATATATGTGGTAACTATTATTTCAAATTTTATTTTAGCTTTTGATGTTTCTATGTTAAGATTTTTAAAATTAAATTGTAAGTAGTTGAATCTGTTGATCGCCTTTGTGTTCTATTCTATTGCTCTAAGTTTGGAAAGTTCATACTGTTCTGGAGATTAAATTCTTATTCACTTCTATTTTTTCTTTAGTTTTTCTAAGATTTGATATTTTTATATTTAATTCTTTAACTCGTCTGGTATTGATTTCTCTGCATGATGTGAAATAAGGACCTAAAATTGATTTTTTCCCCTATATTGCTATCCAGAGGTCCCAGCACCATTTGTTAAATAATCTTTCCTTTTCTCATTGGTGTGCAATGTCTCCTTTATCATATATTAAATTCTCATACATACTGAAATCTATTTCTGGGCTATCTATTTTGTTCCATTGATCTGTCTATCTATTCCTGTGCCAGCATCTCACTGTCAAAAAAGACTTCCTCAGATATGCTTGTAAGAAGATGACACACAAGGAAGAGATAGACTTAACATTTGAGGCCAATTGTAAAATTTTGGTGTCACAAAGAGAAAATTATATTCTTTATTTTTTCATGTTTCCTCTTTTCTTTCAAGGCGATCTCCCATTTTAAAAAAGGAAGGGTAAATATTAGAAAACAGAGTATGAGAAGCTAGAAGTATGTGAAAAGTTGTAAAAAATTATTCACCTTTTAAAAAACAAGCCTAAGTCTCTTGGCCTAAATGAGTTACTGGTATATACTATGGTCCAGGAATTGTGTCTTAACCTTAAATAAGTGATCTTATTGACCCTCAGGTATTTCCTTTTTGGAATACAGTGTTGCTATTTCTATTTGTCAGTCACATCCTCATAATTTCTCAGGTCTCTGTAGCTCAACCAGGATTAAAAATAGACCCCAGCCGGGCTCGGTGGCTCAGCCTGTCATCCCAGCGCTTTGGGAGGCTGAGGTGAGTGGATTGCCTGAGTACATGGGTTCGAGACCTGTCTGGGCAACTTGGCGAGACCTCATCTCTACAATAAATCCAAAAAATCTGCCGGGCATGGTAGCGCGCGCCTGTAGTTCCAGCTACTTGGAAGGCTGAGGTGGAAGGACCGCCGGAGCCCAGCAGGTCGAGGCTGCGGTGGCCGGGAGCGGCCACTGCACTCCAGTCTGGGCAACAGAGCGAGACTCCAACTCAAAAAAAAAAAAAAAAAATAGACCCCCAATAACAAAAACAGAAAACAATACAGTCATAAACTGCATAATGATATTTCAGTTAATGATGGATCAAATATACAACCAATGGAATATATTATGCATACAAGATTATGAGATGAAAAATTCCTGTCATCTTGTGATTTTGTAGCTTCCTGATATCAGAGTGGAATGCACTGCTAATGTGTATGTGATGATGCTTGTGTAAACAAACCTACTGCACTGCCGGTCACATAAAAGTATAACACAGACCAGGCAACCGGGCTCGGTGGCTCAGCCTGTAATCCCAGCACTTTGGGAGGCCGAGGTGAGTGGTGGAGCCCGCAGGTTCGAGACCAGCCCAGGCAACTTGGCGAGACCTTGTCTCTACAATAAATCAAAAAATTACCGGGTGTAGTAGTGCACACCTGTAGTTCTGGCTACTTGGAAGGCTGAGGTGGAAGGATTGCAGGAGCCCAGCAGGTCGACGCTGGTGTGGCCGTGAGTGTGCCACTGCACTCCAGCCTGGGCGACAGAGTGGGACTCTGACTCAAAAAATAATAATAAAAAATAAATAAACAAATAAATAAAAGTATAACACATATGATTACTTACAGTTTATAATACTTGATAATGATAAACAACTATGTCACTGGTTTATATGTTTACTACACTACGCATTTTATTGTCATTTTAGAGTGAACTCCTTTTATTTATTAAAAAAAAAGTTCCCTGTGAAACAGTATGCTGTTCTTAGCTGGCAGCAGCTTCATGCATCTCATCTCATGATTCCATTATTTTTGTCATGCTTGATTTAATCACAGGTTGTTTTGTTCATCATGGCTCTTAGGTGTACAAAATTCACTGCTAATGTTGCTCATAAGAGACCACATTGAGTGATGAACCTGGAAACAAAATTAAAATTTATTAATGACTAGGAAAGTGAAAAATCAGTGATGGTCATTTCTCTTCAGTCAGGCATGTTCCATTCCGCCATAGCTATGATCTTGAAGAATAAGAACAAAGTGACAAAAACTGTTAAAGAATTTGCTTCATTGATGGTAATGAGACTAAAAAAAAATCTGGAAAAGCCTGTCAGATACGAAGACACTAGTTACCTAGATTAAAGACCAGACACAGAAATATATCCTGCTCAGCACCATGACAGTCAAGGCCAAAGCAAAAAGTTTGTTTGTGATGTTGAAGGAAAAGGCTGGACCTGACGATGATGTTGAATTTGCTCCTAGCTCCAGGTGGTTTAAATGATTAAAGAATTTTTATTAATTACATAATGAGAAAGTGAGTGGTGAGTCTGCGAGTGCTGATGTGAAGGCGGATGAAGAATTTTGAAAACTCTAGATAAGATGATCGTGGAGGAAAATTACTTGCCAGCGGTAATCTTCAAGCAGTATGGCTGAAACTTCTCTGTTCTGGAAATGGATGTCTGAAAAGAATTTCATCCATAGGGAAGCCAAATTAATTCCTGGTTTCAAGGCTTTTAAGGACTGGATAATAGTCTTACTTGGAGGACAGTGTTGTGGAATCCAAATTGAAGCCCTTTGTGACATGGCGCAGTGAGAACCCCAGGGTCTTCAAGCATATCATTAACCACAGGCTGCCCACATACTACAGGAGCAATAAGAAGTCTCTTCCAAGATGCTCTTTTGGATTGCTATGCCAGTGAAATGGACAAGTTTGGAGAACGACATACATTTCAAAATTTTGCTTATTGTTGATGCTCTGCACATCCTCTTTTTATTGGTGATCTTAATTTCAATACCAAAGTGCTGTTTGTCTCTTCAAACACCCCTTCTTTGATCGAACCAATGGATTAAAGGGTTACAGCAGCTTTTAAGGACTACTACCTGAGAAGGACCTTTTGCCCTGGTTATTATCTGCAACTGAGGAAGATATTGAGAAAACACTGATGCAACTCTGGAAGAATTACAGCATCTGTGACTTCATCAAGAACTTTCTTAGGCTTTGGGTGGTGTCACCAAAAGAATATATGAATAACAACTGAAATAAGACACTTAAGAGGTTCTTGGATAACTTCAGAGGATTTTTTTTTAAATAAGGAGGTTGCAAATATTAACAAGGCTGTGGTTAAGACGGCAAACAACGTTAACCTGGATGTGGATGAGGATGGCATTGATGATGTCTTAGAGTTGGCACCTGAGGAATTGACTGATGAGTTCTTGGAACTGGAACAGGAAAGTATAGCTGGAGAAGAGGTTAGAGAAAAGGAAATTGCAGGAGAGGAAAAACAAGTAGAATCGCCCCAAACTGACAGTAAAAGGTTTAGCAGACCCTTTTGCAGACCTTAACAAGCACTTAAAAAAACTTGAAAACGTTATATGGACTCTGTCAGACTCATGCATCTGGAAGGGGTTTGGAGGGTCGTGAAAAACATGTAGCAAAACATTCAAGGAAAAGGAAAATCTTTTACAGAAACAAAGTTAGAGTAGAGAAGGAATAATTTTCTCACCCAAAGTCCAGGTCTCATTTGTGTTTTTGGTCCCCCATTAAAGCAGATACCAATGACCGCCTTCCTGGATTAGTGGAACTGGAGATTCTTTCATAGTGCTTTTGGATTTTGAGCAAATGAGGGAGCTTTCTCCAGAAATAGAAAAGGCAGTAAGAAACAACCTTTCGGGTTCCTGCTCATATTAACAGAGCAAGCAATTCCATCCCCTCCTGCCTCTCGCCCTCCACTCCAGCCCTCTCTCTGTGCCTCTGAAGTGGTCCCTGGTAGATAGCTCCAACCCCCCCAGGAATCTCATGTGTGTCCTATTAAGGCGAAAAGATTAGCTGCCGAGGGAAGGGTTTTCATGGAGGTTGTGGAGTGCTTTTTAGTGGTGAATGGGCAGAGGCCAGATATGCTGATACCTGCAAACAGTCTTTGAGAGAGGGAGCTGATTGGCATCAGGAAAACTGCTGAGCAATGGAAAAGAAAATACTGGAGTCAAGGTGAAGAAGAGAGAAAAAGAGAAGAAGGTGAGTTGTCTCTGAGGAGTTTTACGCAAAGTTCTGTTAAGGACCAAGGCCTAAACAGATAATGCCAGATGGCTAAGATAAGTCTTAAACTGATCAGTGCCTTATGAATGGAATAAAGCTTTCATTTTGGACGGATGTGCTGCCAGAAAGCTTTGCTTAAGGTACACAGTGAGTTCTCTGACTGCTCAGCAATCCCCACTGTGTGTGTTCTCTCTGTGGATAGCCATCTTCCTTAACAACTGGCGCTGTTCTGAGACATTGGGAGCTCAAGAAGTGTTCCCAAAGCCAGTGTGTTTGTCAGATCTTTGGCCCTGAGGAACAGCGCTTCTGTGAGGGTCCTCCTCACTTTTCTTATTAGACAAGCTGCTGGTTCTAGTTTTTGCCCTTTGTCTGAATGAATCAGCCCCAGTCTTGCCTCTGTCCACATTCTTCCATTTCTCCCTAGTTTTATCTCCATTACAGGGAACGCTCAAGTTCCTGGTGAGTTTTGTGGCACAGTCTATGCCCTGCTGACACAGTGCACCCCTTCTCAACCTCATCTCCCTACCTGTTCCTCAGAGAGACTTCAGGGAAGAAACACGTTTTCATTAAATTTCGAGAGGAAATATAGTTAATAACAATGTATTGTATTCTTGAAAATTGCTAAGAGTAAATTTTATGTGTTCTCAGCACACAAAAAAGTAGGAGAGATAATGCATGTGTTCATTAACTCAATCTAGCCATTACACAATGTATGCCTATTTCAAAATAACTTGTACACAATAAATATATACAGTTCTTGTTTGTCAATTAATAAAAGTAAAATAGAAAAAAAGTTTGAAAACATAGACTCCAATGACAAAAGGCATTTACTAATGCAGAGGAATGCTTATGATGCATTATCTGCTTTTTATCTGCAAATTTATGATGACAAAAATTAAAAAGTCAAGCAAACCACCATGGACACATTTTTTAAAGGAGTGACACATCAAGGGAGTCTCAGCCTGGTTCTTCAGAAAGGGATTGGATAGTGGTTCTAAAGACACAATCCTGAATGCCATAATTCTGAATGTTGAAATCCCAAAAGAGCAAAATCTCTAAAGTCTAAAATCCCTAACGTCTAAAATCCCCCAAATCCCAGTCACAGGATACTTGCATCTCATTAGGTGGAACTGTTACCTTGTTATTGTCTTTATTTAGAAGAAAATGAATTTCAATTGAATTCTCAAACCATAATGGCAATAACAGATTTGGAATTAGATGTGATCAAGGCTTCTAAAAGCAAATTTCAAGGTGCTGTCAATAAAATTTGATTTTTTAAAATTCAGTACAACGCATTTTGTGGAAAAATCATATAAGTGGAGTGGCCATGAGATATGGCAACAATGAAAACTTCAGTTTAAAAATACGTCATTTTTCTGCATTGACATCCCTTCCAGCTGATGACATTCCAGGAGCTTTTAAAAAATTAAAACTGAATTTTCCTGAAGAAGCCAATGAACTCACCAACTAGTTCAAAATAATTATGAGCATGGTAGGATAGGAAGACAGTTACTCAACAGTGTTAAAATGGGTCACCAGTATTGTCTCCATCAAATGGTGGTCTGTATATGAGTGCATGTAAAATGGATTTTCACATTCACAAAACAATATAAAAACATGGCACAGAATATGGGAACATCCAATAAAAAATGCTCACATTGATATATATTGAATCATAGAAAAATTTCAAAAATAGAAGCGCTATGTAGAAAATAATGTAGACATATTCTCTGAGGAAATTCATGCCCTAAAAGGGGGAGAGAAAAGCAGCTATTCATTGGTTTGCAAGACTTCAAAATGTACTTAATCATCATGAAAGTTGGCTTGCTCTTATGGAATATTTTCTTGCAATTGTCCATAATCTATCCCTGCAATATACATTTTCATATGTTGAATTTTCTTCTCAGCTTTTCTGTTTTATAGTTTTCCTCCCACTATTTTAAATTGTCATCATTACTTTTTACAATTCACTTTATTATGTATTTCATCTTTTCATCGTTTTCAGTAATAGAGGTATACATTTTGTAAAGACTTTTGGAGAGTTCTAATTTATGTAAACATTTTTTTTGGCAAATGTGACTCCATGAGAGTGCTTTACCACAATGTTGACTTTGTATGTAAGCATTGCATGTGTAAATAAAAATGTTAAAACTTCAATAGGAGATAGGATTAAGATGGCCAGCTAGAGTGAGTTTCTTCCACAGAGTGAACCAAAATAGAAATGCGTCAGCACTCAGAAAGGAATGAGACCAGCAGCATGCCCATGACTCACCAGAGAAGTGACAAGATCTACACAGAGCAAAGAAGAGAAAAATTGATCCGTCTAGATTGGAACAGCATAGATTCACTAGGTTCATAGCACAAATTATGCACAGCCTCCAAATACAGCAGGGGAGGTAAGTGAGAGAAATTCAGGAGTTCTCTGATCCTGCCACAGATTTTGAAGGTCCCTTGAGACTCATGAGATTTTAGTCCCTCATGGAAAACTGACTTACCCACAGCTGTTCTCTGCCAAATTCCATTTGGAGTAGTGTAGGAAAAAAGTCCTAAACGGATCCAGTTGCCATTTCCTGGGAACCCAACTCTTGCTGATAGCTGCTTTCTAGCTGGCCTGGGAGGGAACAGGAAGACCTGATGCTTTCATTTGCCCCAAGGGCAAATTATACTGTGACAGGCAGTGGCTGGATTGGTGGACTGCTCTGAGAAGACCTGGGGCAGCCACACTTTTCAGTTATGAGTACATACTGCCTGAGGCTTAGGCAGGGGAGGTGTGTGGGACTTGTTGCTCTAGCAACCTTTCACTCCCCATGCAAATTTTTTTGTGTAGCTTCTACACAATGTGGCATCTTTATCCCAGCAGCCAGGAACTCCTTCCCAATTCCCACTAGGGTAGCCAATTAGGCATACGTGTGAAGAGCTTAAACACTCCTACCCACTCTTGTATGGCCCTCAAAGGCTGAAAATGTTTTTTTTTTGAGTTGGAGTCTCACTCTGTCGCCCAGACAGGAGTGCAGTGGCTGCTCCCAGCCACCGCAGCCTCGACCTGCTGGGCTCCGGCGATCCTTCCGCCTCGGCCTTCCAAGTAGCTGGAACTACAGGCGCGCGCTACCACACCAGGCTAATTTTTGATTTATTGTAGAGATGAGGTCTCGCCAAGTTGCCCAGGCGGGTCTCAAACCTGCAGGCTCAGGCAAACCACTCACCTCAGCCTCCCCAGATGCCGGATGACAGGCTGAGCCACCGAGCCCCGCTAAGGCTCAAATTGAACAGGGACCTTGAGTAGTCTCTACAGTACCCTCTTCATCTAGGTTGGCTGGGTACTTCTCTGGGGCAACATGGGCCAAGCAGAAAGCCCACAGCTACCATCATAACTGACTCTTCTCTTACAATAGCCACTTCCTGGCCAGAGGTCAGC
>CAUYQG010132221.1:0-12333 GCA_963574415.1 Tarsius wallacei
AACTACAGGCATGCGCTACCATGCCCAGCTAATTTTTGATTTATTGTAGAGATGAGGTCTCGCCAAGTTGCCCAGGCAGGTCTGGAACCCGCAGGCTCAGGCAATCCACTCACCTCAGCCTCCCAAGGCACGGGATTACAGGCTGAGCCACAGAGCCTGGCTACCAAATATCCTTCTTAAAGAATATAAGTAAAGCAAATAGAGCAGGAAACAAAATAGCTAATAAATAAATGAAAAAATGCTTAATCTCATTAGGTATCAAATAAATGAGAAAAACACTTTTAATCTATCTAAACAGCAAAGAACAGAAAAATGGAAATAGCCTATACAGGTAATTGTTTTTCCTCTCTTGTGGCTGTAGTATAATTTGCTTATTTTTCGTTTGTATTTCAGTGTTATTAATTTGTACAAGCCCTTTATATATACGAAGGATAGCAACTCTTTTTCTCACAAGTTGTAAATATGTTTTTCAATTTATCACTGATTCTGGATCTCAATTTCTGCTTCTATTTTTGTGGGGGTTTTTTTGAGTCAGAGTCTCACTCTGTTGCCCAGGCTGGAGTGTGGCATGCTCATCGCCACCACAGTCTCAACTTGCCAGGCGCAGACAATCCTTCCACTGCAGCCTTCCAAGTAGCTGGAACCCACAGGCGCACACCACCACACTCAGCTATTTTTTTTTCTTATTGTAGAGACAAGGTCTCGTCAAGTTGCCCAGGCTGGTCTGGAACCAGGGCTTAGGCAATCCTCTCATTTCTGTCTCCAAAAGTGCTGGGATTATAGGCATGAGCCACCATGCCCTGCAATTTCTGCTTCTCAAGAGGGAACCATCTTTAATACCCTTTTAGTTGTTTCTTCTGGAACTTACTTCCGTACTTCTAAAGAGCATGCTTATGGTGCTATTTCAAAATTTCTTTCAAGGTTAGATATATTGTCTTTTAATTATATACCATGAATAAAAGGCTGACTTTGTATAATACATACACTTCTTTCCCCATTCTCTCAGTAAAGCTATACATTTTTTAAAAAGTTAAATCAACATTCAGTGTTTGCATTATAACTGTGTGCATTACAGCTGAGCTATGTAGTATATTTTAATTATATTTCCTTTTGCACACAATGTTTTGTTTGGCTAGAGTTAGTAACTGTCTTTTATATTAGGATTAGGTCTGAATGAATATAACACAAATTCAAAATAACAGTAACTTAAACATGTTAATAGTAAAATTTATTTCTCAAAATCTACAGGTCTTTTCTGTTGGACCAGTGAGTCTGCCTAAAGTAAATTCTCTAGTCTTCTGTCTAGAGAGTACAAACCTATTGTAAGCACTGGGGAATTAAGAATATGGGTCAGAGGTCTCACTATTCAGTATGCAGACTTTCATTATATCTCCTCTTTCATCCCCACCCCATTTTAAGTAGAGATCATTAACCTTGCCTTTAGCTATTCTGGAATCTGGAATGTACACTTCATTCTCTCTAAAGAGGAAATCACCAGGGTAAGACGGGTTACCACACAAGAAAGAAAAATCTGGAAAGTAAAACTGGTTCTCTGCAGACCTTCATCCAATTTTGCTTTCAGTCTCACCTCATACCCCACTTTCAGAGACACCCAATGCCTCAAATTCCTTAGTCTTTTCAGAGTTCTTAGATGCAAAATGTCTTGTGCTCCTTATTGGTTCTTTCTGCCCTTCCAGCAGGCTTAAGTTGCTGTTGTCTTATGTTCAGTGAAAGGAAACACATGTGTTCAATTAGTTACATTTAACTGGAAATTACCATTTTCTGTAAATATTTTAATATTAACATAGTCAAGAAATTATTGGTATTTTCATTCATGATCTTTTACATGTTTCAAAATTAATAAGTTAATGAATTTAAAGTTTTAGTTAAATGGAAACTATTCCATAAAAATATAAAATGCCTCAAAGAGGGAGTCATGGGAAAAGGAAAAAATGCAAATATGGTCACAATAACAAAAATGAAGACTAAATAAGTAAATAACTAAAAAAAGAAATTGGAAAGTGTGGGCATATATTGTATGTGTGTATGATGAGTTGATGTGTACAAACGAATTTTAGCCATTATTCTCTTTTGGTTTATATGGTAGCAGATGAGATTCCTCTACATTTATATACGGAGGCAAAAAAAAAAAAAAAATGAAGGTAGAAAGTGGTTATATATACTCTGCTTTAACTAAATTAGTTCATTGCATCCTAAAACTCCTGTGAATTATGTCAATTTTTGTTTGTTTGTTTAGTTCACAGATGAAGAATCTGAAGCTGATAATGATTAGGAAACTTCTCCAACATCATGGCTATTAAGTGATTAGCCATTTCTTTCTGTTATACCTGTTGCTCTTTCATGTTTAACCCTAAATTGAACAAACTATTCTAAGAAACCATTTGTTCATCTAGTGGAGGAAGAAACAGCAACAACCTCATTACTCGTCTATAAATACTGTGAAGAGGACATCCTCAGAGCCTGGTATAGTGCCTAGCACATTACAAGTCTTCAATCATTGTTGAATGAATACATTTTGGAATAAGAGAATACAATTTGGTGAACAAAATAACTCACTAAATTAGTTAATATATCATTTTTAAAAGAATTATAGCCATTAAAGCAGCTTGTCAAAATGAGGTAGTTAAATTCAGAATAGAAAACACAAATTAAAAATGTTATTGCTACCTACTAACATTATCCAAGTAATGCATAATGTACTGGTAAGTATTATGTACCAAAAAATTCTAGTCATATTAGATTATTCACAATTATAACAGCTTGGCAAGGACATAAGCCACCTGTCCTTTATACTTCGATAAACTGGTGTTGGGAGAAGGTAATCATGCATGTAAGATTTCAAGGGGAATATACTTCATAACACGTATTTTGGTCAACCTCTGTTCCATATGTATATACTGTAACATAATACTCCCTTGCATTGAAGATTTTAAAGGAAGATCAAATAAACTAGACTATCATCCCATCTCATTTCTAGAGGAGCATTTATGTTGTAGGCAATAAACAAATTATTATTGTTGTTGACACTCTCTAAAAACTTTCATCTAGTATCAGTATACTTCTCTTCAGTCTACCTTGCAGAAGAAAGTAAGCCAAGTTGTTTGTTATGCTTCTGTATTGTTTCCATAGCAAAGGTCTGTGCCTGATTAATTTAACTAAAGCTGGAGGGTTAAAGCCTGAAGGTCACTAAAGGACAGACTACAGCAATTTCAATAAGAGCAGTTCTATTACCAGTTCTGCTAAATTACTTGGTAGGATATACTAGAATACTGAAATACTAGAAACATGACAATATACTGTAAGATATTAAAAACACAAAATTAGCTGGGCACAGTGGCTCATGCCTAGAATCCCAGCACTTTGGGAGGCCGAGGTGAGAGGACTGCCTGAGCCCATGAGTTCGAGACCAGCCTGGGCAACTCGGCGAGACCTCGTCTCTACAATAAATCAAAAAATTAGCTGGGCATTGTGATACGAGCCCGTAGTTCCAGGTACTTGGAAAGCTGAGGTGGAAGGATCACCTGAGCCCAGCAGGTTGAGACTGCACTCCAGCCTGGGTAACAGAGTAAGAGATTCCAACTCAAAAAAAAAAAAAGAGAGAGATCAGAAGCCTGGTTATCTGAGGTTGGGGGCACAAATTGGGAAGGGAATCCCCTGCAGTGCTTATAGTGCTTAAAATGTTCTATATATTAACCTGTGTAGTAGTTTTACTGGTATTTATATATGTGTTTGTTAAATATTTCATTGTCCTGTACATCTTAAGATTTGTGTACTACATCTTAAGATTTGTGTACTTTGTTGAAACATTTTTTCTTTTTCTTTTTAGTTGATCTGCAATAATTGTATGTATTTATAGTGTATATAGTGATATTTCAATAAATGTATACAATATGTAATAATCAAATCAGGGTAATGAAGATATCCATCAACAAACACTTACCATTTCTTTGTGTTGGAAACATTTAAAATCTTTTCTTCTAGCTTTGTGAACATACACAATAAATTATTAACTATATTCACATTATAGTGCTACAGAACACTAGAACTTATACCTCCTTTCTAGCTGTAATTTTGTATCTGTTACCCAATAGCTCCCTATCCTACCCTCCCCCAGTCATTTCCCAGTCTCTAATAGCCAATATTCAACTCTCTACTTCTTTTTTTTTTTAAGCAGGATTTATTGAGAGGACAGGAAAACTCCCACGGTCGGAGGGGACCCAAAGGGGTTGTCCTCAATGCTCTATTTCTACGAGCTCAATTTTTCTTTTTCTTTTTTCTTCTTTTTTAGAGTCGAAGTCTCACTCTGTTGCCCAAGCTGAAGTGCAATGACAGGCTCACAGCAACCGCAGCCTCAACCTGCTAGGCTCAGGTGATACTTCCACTTCAGCCTTCCAAGTAGCTGGAACTATAGGTGTGTGCCATTACACCTGATTTATTGTAGAGATGATGTCTCCCCATGTTGTCCAGGCTGGTCTTGAACCTGTAGATGCAGGCAATCCTCTCACCTCGGCCTCCCAAAGTGCTGGGATTATAGGCGTGAGCCACCACGCCTGGCTGAGCTCAGTTTTTCTTAGCTCCCTCAGATATAAGTGAGACTATGTGCTATTTATCTTTCTATACTTATTTAACTTAATATAATGTCCTCTAGGTTCATCCATGTTGCCACAAATGACAGGATTTCATTAGTTTTATGACTGAGTACTATTTTATTGTATATATATGCCACATTTTCTTTAGCCATTCATCTGCTGATGAACATTTAGGTTAACTCCATATCTTGGCTGCAATAAACATGAGGGTACAGATATATCTTTAACATACTAATTCCCATTCCTTTGGATAAATACTCAACAATGGAACTGCTGATCATATGGTAGTTCTATTTTGTTTTTTGAGCAACCTCCATACTGTTTTCCATTATGGCTATACTAATTTACATTCTCACCTACAGTGTAAATGCTCTTTTATTCTTTTATTTATTTATTTATTTTTATTTTAAAGATGTAGGTTAAGTATACAGATGTTCAGGGTTAAGTATACAAATGTTTATTATGCAGGTACCCTTGATGAGGTGTGACTCCCCTTCCCTGGCAGAATCCCACTACTAGCAATCCCACCCCCTCCCCACCATGGGCAATTTCCTACTACTGAAAATCCTTTTCTTATAGTATTACGATAATTGTTTAAGGTCCCCTTATGAGTGAGAACATGTGATAGTTCTTTGTTTTTGTGAAAGATCACTCAGTATTATAGACTCTAAGTCCATCCAAGCTGTTGTGAAGCTCATAATTTTGTCCTTCTTTATGGCTGTGTAATATTTCATCGTGTATACGTACCACCTTTTTTTAATCCAGTTCTCTTTCAGTGGGCAGCACAGTTGGCTCCATGTTTTTGCTATTGTGAACAATGCTGCAATAATCATGTGCATGCAGGTATCTTTTTCATAGAGTAATTTGAATTCCTCCGGGTAGATTCCCAGTAGGAGGATTGTGGGGTCGTATGGAAGGTCAATTTTTAGATCTTTTAGGAATCACCAAACTGTTTTCTTGTACTAGTTTACACTCCCACCAACAGTGTAGAAGTGTTCCCCTTTCCCCACATCCTCTCCAGAATGTTGTTTTTTGAGTTATTGACGATGGCTATCCTGACTGGAGTTAGGTGGCATCTCAGTGTGGTTTTAATTTGCATTTCTTTGATGATTAGTAAGGTTGAGTATTTCTTCATATTTCTGTTGGCTGTTCATATGTCTTCTTTTGAGAAGTGCCTATTCATATCTTTTGCCCACTTTGTAATGGGGCTGTTTGTTTTTCTCTTTTCAGTACATTTGAGTTCCTTGTAGATCCTAGACTTTAAATTTTATTATAAAGCTACAATAATAAAAAAAAAGTCTGGTATTGGTACAAGAACAGGCACACAGACCAATGGAACAGGATAGAGATTCCAGAAGCAAAACCTCAATTTCTCAACCAACTCATCTTCAACAAAGTCTCCCATCAACCACTGGGGAGAGAAGAACCTATTCAGTAAATAGTGCTGGGAAAACTAGCTGACCACATGCAGAAGATTAAAACAAGACTCCTACCTATAATCATACACAAAAGTCAACTCTAAATGGATCAAAGATCTAAGTATAAAACCTCAAACTATAAGAACCTTAGAATATGCAGGAGACACCCTTATGGAAATTGGAACTGGCAACCAATTCCGAATCAAAATCCAAGGGCCCATGCCATAAGATATAAGATAGGCAAGAGGGACCTCATCAAACTGACAAGCTTCTGCAAAATCAAAGAAACCATTAAGAGAGCAGGGAGACAGCCCACACAGACTGGGAAAATATATTTTCCAACTGTATAGCAGACAAAGGCCTAACATTTAGGATCTAAAAGGAACTCAAAAGGCTCTTTTTTCTTCTTGAGTGGTTTTCCTTGACTTATTACTGTTCCTGGAGGATGAAGGTATGTATGTGTTGGTTAGCAACTCTGCTATACACTACATCAGAATCTCTTCTGTTTCATATTCTCACTCTAATTCACCTGCCATTCTCTACCACCACTCTTTGATGTTTATAGGTCAAATCTATTCTGCTTTGCTTGTTTGGTTGTTACCAGTAGGTTTTTGGCTGTTTCCTCATTCTACACACATATACATTTTGTTTATTTTGTAGGTATTGGGACAAAATTGTGATACTACTTCATTTTACTTTCTACCTAAAAATTCTTTATTTTTCTAATATCAAGAAAAAAACAAGCAGCACATACAACAGCAGGTCATTTCTTTTTTTTTTTTTTTTTTTTTAGTCAGAGTCTCACAGTCACCAGTCACCCAGGCTAGAGTGCAGTGGCATGCTCATGGCCACCACAGTCTTGATCTGCTGGGCTCAGGCGATCCTTCCGCCTCAGCCTTCCAAGTAGCTGGAACTACAGGCACGTTCCACCACGCTGGCTAACTTTTGTTTTTAAATTTATTGTAGAGACAAGGTCTCACCAAGTTGCCCAGGCTGGTTTTGAACCCTGGGCTCAGGCAATCCTCTCGCCTCTGCCTCCCAAAGTGTTGGGATTACAGGAGTGAGTCTCTGCACCCGACCAAGAGCAGGTTATTTCAAGTAGAAAGTGAAACTGATACCTGACACTATATACCTAAATACTCCACCACATCTGCAGGGCTGTTCCCTATACGGAACACTGTATTTATATATGCCCACTTCTGAGCCCACATTCTTCCCATTAAAAGAGATGGCTCTTCTCTAGCAATTGAGAAGACTGTTGGTAGATTTCTCCACTGTTCTGAGGATTTTCAATTCTTAAAGAGAGAGAAAGGTTATCAGTTGCCATTCCAAAATGGTTTGACCTTCACACATAAAAGTGGTGTGCTTGGTTCTCAAGACTAGGGTAAGTGCCTTGATTGTGCTCTGTGTGTGCTGACTTAGTTTTTTTGTTTTGTCTTTTAAAATTTTTACTGATGTATAATAAATATTACCAAAAGCAATCTCTATCAAAATACCAATGACCAATGCCAATGTTCATTATTCGGGTAATGGGTACACTAAAAGCCCAGACTTTACCACTACACAATGTACACATGTAAGAAATCTGTACCTGTACACTCCAAATATATAAAAATAAAATTGAAAAAAGATTTTTTAAACAGGTGAATGCTACAAGTTTTTATGAACTTAAATACTAATAAATCCTCAATATAACTTTAAAATACTACCAATGATATTCGTTATAGATATAGAAAAAACAATCCTAAAATTTGCATGGAACTACAAAAGACCCTCAAATAGCCAAAGCATTACTAAGCAAAAAGAACAAAACTGGAGGTATCACACTACCAGACTTCAAAATATACTACAAAGACAATAACCAAAATAGCATTGTACTGTTAGACACAGACACAGACCAGTGGATCAAGATAGAGAAAACAGAAATAAATCCACATATTTATAGTCAACTGATTTTCAACAAATGTGCTAAGAACACACAATGGAAAAAGGATACCCTCTTCAATAAATGGTGCTGGAAAAACTGGCAATCCATACACAGAAGAATGAAATTAAACACCTATCTCAAAATTGACTCAAGGCAGGGCTCACTGGTTCATGCTTGTAATTCCAGCATTTTAGAAGGATGAGCCAGAGGATCATTTGAGGCCAGGAGGTCAAGACCAGACTAGGCACATAGTGAGACCCCATCTCTACAAAAGAAAATTTAAAAAATTAGCCAGGCATGGTGGTGTGCACTGCAGTTCCAGCTATTAGGGAGGCTGAGGCAGGAAGATCTCTTGAGCCCAGGAGATAGACACTGCAGACAGCTATGATAATATCACACTCCAGCCTGGGTAACAGAGCAAGATTCCATCTCTAAAAATTAAAAAAAAAATTAATTGCCAGGCACGGTGGCTGACACCTGTAATTCCAGTACTTTGGGAGGTAGAGGTGAGAGGACTGCCTGAGCCCAAGGGTTTGAGACCAGCCTGGGCAACTTGGCGAGACCTCATCTCTGGCTGAGACAGAAGGATCGCCTGAGTCCAGCAGTCCGAGACTGCAGTAGCTGTGAGTGTGCCACTGCACTCCAGCCTGGACGACAGAGTGAGACTCTGACTCAAAATAATAATAATAAGAATAATAAGAATAAAAAACAGCAGCAGCAGGGCGTGGTGGCTCAAGCCTGTAAACACAGCACTTTGGGAGGCTGAGATGAGAGGATTGTCTGAGCCCAGGGGTTCAAGACCAGCCTGGGCAACTTGGCGAGACCTCGTCTCTAAAATGAATTAAAAAAAAAAAAAAAAATTAGAGGCGGGCTCGGTGGCTCAGCCTGTAATCCCGCGCCTTCGGGAGGCTGAGGTGAGTGGATTGCCTGAGCCCGCGGGTTCGAGATCCGCCTGGGCAAGCAAGACCTCATCTCTACAATAAATCAAAAAATCAGCCGGGCATGGTAGCGCGTGCCTGTAATTCCAGCTACTCGGAAGGCTGAGGTGGAAGGATCGCCAGAGCCCAGCAGGTCGAGGCTGCGGTGGCCAGGAGCGGCCACTGCACTCCAGTCTGGGCGATAGAGTGAGACTCCAACTCAAAAACAAAAACAAAAACAAAAACAATTAGCCGGGCATGGTAGCACAGGCCTGTAGTTCCAGCTAATTAGAAGGCTGAGGTAGAATTATCACCTGAGCCCAGCAGGTCAAGGCTGCGGTGGTCGTGAGCATGCCACTGCACTCTAGCCTGGGTGACAGTGAGACTCTGACCCCCCAAAAAACATATAATAATAATAATAATTAAAATTTTTCAGCCAGGCTCGGTGGCTCAGCCTGTAATCCCGCTGAGGTGAGTGGACTGCCTGAGCCCGCGGGTTCAAGACCCACCTGGGCAACTTAGCAAGACCTCATCTCTACAATAAACAAAAAAAATTAGCCGGGCATTGTAGCGCGCACCTGTAGTTCCAGCTACTTGGAAGGCTGAGGAGGAAGGATCGCCGGAGCCCAGCAGGTCGAGGCTACAGTGGCCAGGAGCGGCCATTGCACGCCATTCTGGGTGACAGAGTGAGACTCCAACTCAAAAAACAAAAAAACAAAATCAAAAACAAAAACAAAAAATTAAAATTTTAAAAAATTAGGCCAGACATAGTAGCATGTGTCTATAGTCCTAACTACTTGAGAGGTTGAGGTGGGATGATCACTGGAACACAGGAGAATTCAAGGCTGCGGTGAGCTATGATCATGCCAATGCACTCTAGCCTGGTCAATAGAACAAGACCCTATCTCAAAAAAAAAAAAAAAAAAAAAAAAAAAGGGCAAAGAGGCAAAGGATTTGAGCAGACATGTCTCAAAAGACATACAAATGGCCAAAAAGTCCATGAAAAAATGCTCAACATAACTAATAATCAAGGAAACGCAAATCAAAACCACAATGAGATATCATCTCACTCCAGTTAGAATGGCTATTATCAATAAGACAAAAAATACCAAACACTGGCAAGGATGAGGAAAAGAGGGAACACTGACATACTGTTATAGGAATGCATTACAGAAAACAGTATGGAGGTTCCTTAAAAAATTAAAAATAGAACTAGTGTATGACCCAGCAATCTGAATATTGAGTATATATCCAAAGGAAATGAAACTGGTAGGCCAAAAAACAAAATACACACATAGACACACAGACACACACACCCACATATGCACACACACACATACACACACACACAGACAACAAAGCCGAGGAATGACTGCTTGTCAGCGCTCCACACTAAAAAATTTAAGAATATAAATTCAGCCAGGCATAGTAGCTCACGCACTTTGGTGAGGCCAAAGCAGGAGGAATGCTTAAGCCCAGGAGTTCTAGACCAGTATGGGCAATATAGCAAAACAAGCAAAGAATACAAATTCAAGAAATCAACAGATCAAATATAATAATAAAATAATAATAATAATAAAATACTAAATGCATAGTAAATGGAACCAACCAATCAAATTAAAATTCAAAAGACAATTGCAGATCTAATAAATAAATTAGAAACATCAAGCAATAATCATTCAATAACATGTAGGTGAGGCTTTAGGAGATGGTAAGACATTAAAGCATCCAGAGAAAAGAACACAGACATGGAGGACAGATAAATCAACATTTGAATAGTAATTAGAGTCACTTAAGTAAATGACAAAACAAAAGAAACAAGAAATGTATATATGCCCGGCAGGTGGCTCACACCTATAATCCCAGCACTTTGGGAGGTGGAGGTGAGAGGATAGCCTGAGCCCAGAGGTGTGAGACCAGCCTGGTCAACTTCGCAAGACTTATCTCTACAATAAATCAAGAAAAATTAGCTGGGCATGGTGGCACAGCCTGTAGTTCCAGCTACTTGGAAGGCTGAGGTGGAAGGATCGCCCAGCAGGTCGAGGCTGTGATAGCCGTGAGCATACCACTGCATCAGCTGGGCATAGTGGCTCAAGCCTGTAATCCCAGCACTTTAGGAGGCGGAGGTGAGAGGAATGCCTGATCCCAGGGGTTAGAGACTAGCCTGGGCAACTTGATGAGACCTCATCTCAAAAAAGAGGGGGAAAAAAAAAAGAAAGGGAGAATCAGGTACTGGGAAAGACTGATAAAGAACTATAATATCAACATCCAGACACTGTCAAGTCAATCACTTCTAGTAATTCTTTAATAATTTCTTAAGCGACAAGTTAGAAAAAAATAAGTTGGCCGGGCACAATGGCTCAGCCTGTAATCCCAGCACTTTGGGAGGCCGAGGTGAGAGGATTGCCTGAACCTGGGGATTGGAGACCAGCCTGGACAACATGGTGAGACCTCGTCTCTACACTAAATCACAGAAACTAGCTTGGCATGGTGCTGTGCGTCTGCAGTTTCAGTTACTTGGAAGGCTGAGGTGAAAGGATCGCCAAGCCCAGCAGGTCAAGGCTGCAGTGGCTGTGAGCATGCCACTGCACTCCAGCCTGGGTGACAGAGTGAACCGCCAAATCCAAAAAAAAAAAAAAAGAAGTCACTCACAAGGAGAATGTAAAAACGCTGAAGAGAAAAACACAAGGAGAATATAAAAACACAGAATTAGTCTTCCGTTAAGCAGAAAATCAGTTCTTTTGTTTCTGTTTTTGAGACAAGGTTTCTGTCACCAAGGCTAGAGTGCAGGGGCATGATCATAGCTCACTAGCCTCAAATTCCTAGGCTCCAGTGATCCTCCTATCTCAGCCTCCCTGTAGCTCTGGGACTGCAGGCCCAAACACCATGCCCACCTAATTTTTTTTTTTTTTAAAGAGATGGAGTCTTATTATATTTCCCAAACTGGTCACAAATTCCTGGCTTCAAGCAATTCTCCTACCTCAGCTTCCCCAGTTTCTGGGATTACAGGCAAGTTTCTGGCATGAGCCACTGCACCCTAATAGTTCATAAATTATATCTGTTGAAAATCACTTCTAAGTACTCAATGCTATTAAGCTAAGAGGGAAAAAATGTCTATACAGTTCTGAGAGGTTATGATATATAGCCATTCTTATGTTTAAGCATATAAAGGCAACAGATACATATTCAAACATGAAACAAGTCAAGGAACATAGAATCCAAAGCCTTCTTTAAACAAAAAACAAAAAAACCTAACAATGAAAAAAATAAAAAATAACTAGTAGTGAGTAACGAGTGCAACCAGATATAGAACTAAAGCTAAACAGTAGAGGGGCAATAAAGAGGTTGTAGATCTGAACGGGAAAATAACACAAGCAAGAAAACTCAGGAGGTAGACAGTAGAAAAGGAGGAGAACATTAACTATTATTTTTCAGAGTAAGGAGTCAATTCATACTATCTA
>CAUYQG010132233.1:0-14719 GCA_963574415.1 Tarsius wallacei
GGAACTAGAGTCCATAATACTGAGTGACCTCTCACAGAAACAAAAAACTAAGTATCACATGTTCTCACTCATATAGTAGACCTTGATCATCCAACGTATTACCACAAGAAAATGACTGACAGTGGTGGGAAACTGGGGGGGGGGGGTGTGAGGGGGATGGGATTAATGGTGGTGGGTATCTGTCTGGGGATGGGGAGACACCTCTTATCAACAAGGATATCTGAACGAAACATTTTTGTATGCCTAACCCCTAACTGTACCCCACAATAACATAATAAAAAATAAATAAAAAAAATAAAAATAAAACCTAAAAAAAATAAAAATAAATAAAAATAAAAATAAAAAATAATAATAATATGAAATACAGGAGAAAACTTAAATTTTTATAAATATAGAATGACACAACACTAAAATGGGATTTTAAAATAACTCTCACTTAAGACACTTTCCTGCTATAAACTATGAGATATTCTGTCATCAACCTATGCCTCTGCAAAGATGTATAAAACAACACATGACAAAAATAGCCTACTCCAATTCCCTCTATTCTCAGTCCCCATCTTCTGACACCACTCTTTATTCCCAGGTAAAAAATGACCACTCTCTTTCCTTGGTAACTCTATCATAACCTATACAGACTCTACTTCTTCATTCATTTATTTATTTAATCAACAAGCATTTATTTAGCACCCATTACATACAAGACACTGTATTAGGTTCTACAGTGCTCAAACAGACACAATACTGTTCTCATGGAGCTTATAATGTAGAGGGAGTAGATATACAAGTATAATAATCAAATTTAAAAGTACATGTATATAACCAATCTGGCTATAATAAGCTCTGAGAAAAAATAAAGTGGGGTAAGAGGGCTAGAGGAGATGGAAAGAGAGTATTATGATAGTTGTATAGTCAGAAAAGACCTCTCTGATAAAATGACATTTGAACAGAGACCTGAATGACATGAGAGAGGTACCATGTAAGAATCTTGGGACACAGAATTCCAGGCAGAAGAAGCACAAAAGTCCTGAGCTAAGAACATGCATCGTGTATTTAAGGAACGTTTGGATGAGAGATAATGGTGATGAGAACACAATCAACCACTGCATCACTTTAGTGCACTTAATTGTATCTACATTCAGACTGTAAGCTCCCTGGGAGCAAGGATCCTATCTTAGCTACCTCTGAGTTCTCTTTGCCTAGTTCTGAACCTCACACAGTGGGCTCTCTATAAACATTTTAGCAATAAATTAACGAGTGAGAATTCAACTGTTCTCTCCCTTGCTTGTACACTCACTAGTATTGTTGATGAATATGTGCTGCATTCTTGCATAAGCTTTCCACTTTTCTGAAGGCAAGGACTGTTGTAGATTATTGTTTCCTCTTCGCATTTCACACCTACCCCAGGATCCAGCACAGGGTTGAGCAGATATAATGTAAGACCAATAGAAATGAAATTATTGAATGAATACCTGGGACTAGTGCTACCAAGACACCTGCAATATGGAATAAGTGACAGAAATCCCAACGATCAAAATTCTCTATGAAAACAAATGGTGCAAAAATACGGAAAAGTAGCATTTCTTTCTTAGGTAGGGAAATACTCATCCTAATTCTATAATTACTACCCTTTTTTTTTCCTCCTCTGGGTCTCATTCTATCACCAAGGCTGGAATTCAATGGTGTGATCATGCTTGCTGGAACTTTGAACTCCTGGGCTCAACTAATCCTCCCACCTCAGCATCCCAAGTAGCTGGGATTGCAGGCACATACTACCACATCTGGTTACGTTTTTTAATTTTTTTTTTTTTGTAGAGACAGTCTTGCTATGTTGCCCAGGGTGGTCTTGAACACCTGATCTCAAGCAATCCTCCCACCTTAGCACCCAAAGTCACTGGGATTACAGGTATAAGCCAATTTACCCAGGTCTTACCACTACCATCCTTAGCTTTTTCACAATTAGCAGTGGCTTGTTCACGGTTCACCACAGCCTCGACCTGCTGGGCTCAGGTGCTCCTTCTGCCTCAGCCTCTCAAGTAGCTGGGACTAATGGCATGCACCTGTATGATCCTTGCTCATTGACTCCACCCCCTAATCAATGAATCAATTGATCAGTCTGAGGCTAATTTACTATTATCTTTAGAAAATGTTAAATCCTATTCTAACTTTTTATGCCCACTGCATTTTGGATTCACTCTCCTCATCATTATTTACTATCAGGAGAATGCAACATAATTTAATTGTGTCATACATAATTACAGTATGCTTTCAGGATCCAGAGCTGGGTCAAAATACAGTGGCCCTAGCAAGGATAGCCAAAAGGTTTGATGTATAGTGTCCAAAAACCATAGGATGCTCAGATATAATTTAAGCTGGAAAAAGTTCCAAAAGGTCTGGTCAATGGAGATATATAATACTGAAGACCAAGCATATTTGCAACTTAGTAGTCCAGCAAAATATGTCTATTCATATCTGGATCTTAGCCAGCAATTGGGAAAATAAAAACTAGATTTGGGTATAGATATGGTAAAAATTAGGCCTTCCAGCCCAAATTATTGCTTAGGGTACAAGGGTTCAAGCAATACTATAGACTTGAAGATATATTAATTTTTCTTTTTTTTTATTATACAGATGTGGGGTACAAGTGAGTATTAATCTACATAAGTAAGCTGAATGGAGGTGAATTCGGCTTCTAACTGATCCTCATTTCCCCTGATATACCCTTTGTGTTGCCAAGTGCCTCCTGCTCTCCTCCCTCCCCTGCTGCCCTAGGAGTGCCTAGTGACTGTCGATCCAACACTTGTGCTAATGTGACTAGTGTTCAGGGCCCACTTATGAGTGAAAACATGCAGTATTCAGTTATTTGTTTCTGTGATAGTTCACTTAGTATGATGGTCTCCAACTCCATCCAATTTGCTGCAATGTCCATGATTTTATTCTTCTTTGTACCTGAATGATGTATATGTAAAAAATTTTCTTTATCCAGTCCACTTTTCATGGTTCCAGGTTTTTGCTATTGTGACTAGTGCAACTATAAACATGTGGGTGTGGGTCCCTTTATTAGAACAATTTATGTTCCTCAGGTATAGTCACAGGAGAGGTACTGCTGAATCATATGGAAGGTCAATTTTTAGTTCATTTAGGAATTGCCACACTGCTTTCCATAGAGGCTAAACTAGCTTGCACACCCACCAACAATGTAGAAGAGTTTCCTTTTCTCCACACTCATGCCAGTATCAGTTGTTTTTTGATATACTGATGATAGCCATCCTTACAGGAATTAGGTGGCATCTCATTGTAATTTTGATTTTCACTTTTCTGATGATTCGTGCAGCTGAAAACTTTTTATGGGTGTGCTGGCTGTTTGTATGTCAATTTTTGAGAAGTGTCTGTTGTTGTCCTTTGCCACTTTTTAATGGAGTTCTTTGGTTTTTTTCTTTTCAGTTCATTTGAGTTCCTTGTAGATCCTGGATGTTAGGCCTTTATCAGACGAATAATTTACAAACACTTTTTCCCATTCTGTGGGTTGCCTCTTAAATCTGATAGTTTTTTGTTTGTTTTTTTTCCCTGTGCAAAGCCTTTTCAGTTTGATGAAGTCCCATGTATATATATTAGCTTTTATGGCATTTGCTTTTGAGGACTTGATCAAGAATTAATTGCCTACTCTGATACGCATACGAGTATTTCCTATATTTTCTTCTAGGATTTCTATAGTTTGAGGTTTACATTTAGGTCTTTGATTCATTTAGAGTTGATTTGTGTATATGGTGATAGGTAGGGGTTCATTTTCACTCTTCTGCATGTGGTCAGCCAGTTTTCCCTGCACAATTAGTTAAATATGGTCTCCTTACTCCAGTGATTGTTATTGGTGGCTTTGTCAAAGATGAGTGCATTGAGTGATTGTGTTTTTACTTCCAGAATCTCTGGCCTGTTCAACTAGTCTATATGCCTATTCCTGAACCAATACCAGGCTATTTTGATTACTGGTGGTTTGCAATGAAGTTTAAATTCTGGGAGTATGATATTGCCCACTTTGTTCCTTTTGCTAAGGATTGCTTTGGCTATTCGTGCTCTTTTTTGTTTCCATATGAATTTCTGTATTGTCATTTCCAGGTCTGAGAAAAATGATGTTGGCAATTTGACAGGTATTGCATTGAATCTGCAAGTTGCCTTGGGTATGATGGACATCTTGACAATATTAATTCTTCCAGTCCATGAGCATGGAATGTTTTTCCATTTGTTGGCATCATCCTTGGTTTCTTTGAGCAGTGATTTGTAGTTCTCATTGTAAAGATCTTTCACTTCTCTTGTTAGGTGGATGCCAAGGTATCACATTTTTTTGTAGTTATTATGAATGGGATTGTGCTTTTTATTTGGCACTCTGTCTGCTTGCTGCCAGTAGATAGAAATGCAACTGTCTTTTGCATGTTGAGTTTGTAGCCCAAGACTTACCAAAGTTGTTTATCAGAATGAGGAGACTAGGGTTTTAAAGGAATAGAATCATACCTTCTGCAAAGTGGGCTAGCCTAACTTCCTCTCTTCCTATTTAGATACCCTTGAATTCCTTCTCTTGCCTGATTGCTCTGGCTAGGATTTCCAGCACTATGTTGAGCAGGAGGGGGTGAGAATGGGCATCCTTGTCTTATTCCAGTTCTCAGGGGGACTGCTTTCAGCTTCTGCCCATTGAGCAAAATGTTAGCTGTGGGTTTATCATAGATGTCTCTTACTGTTTTGAGGAAATGTTGCTTCTATGACTAGGTGCTCAAGGGTTTTAACAAGAAGGGATGCTGGATTTTGTCAAATGATGTTTAAGCATCTATTGAGATAATCATGCAGTTCTTGGTTTTACATCTGTTAATGTGCTGAATTATGTTTATGGCCTTAAGAATGTTGAACAACCCCTAAATCCCAGGAAGGAAGCCCACTTGGTCATGATGGATGACCCTTGAGATGTGTTGTTGGATTTGATGTGCTAGAATCTTGTTGAGAATTTTTACATCTATGTTCATCAGGGAGATTTGCCTATAATTCTCTTTTCTTGTTGGGTTTTTGCCAGGTATGGGAATCAGTATGATGTTAGCTTTACAAAATAAAAAAAATTCATCATTCTCAATTGTCTGGAATACTTTCAGGAAGATTGGTATCAACTCCTCCTTGTATGTCTTGTAGAATTCAGTTGAAAACCATCTGGTCTGGGCCTTTTTTGTGTATGAGAAGATTTCTTATGATTGAGTCAATTTCCTGGATTTTATTGGTCTGTTTAGAGTTTCAATTTCTTCTTATTTCAACCTTGGGAGGTTGTGTAATGTCATAAAGTGCTCCATTTCCTTTAGGTTTTCTAGTTTATTTGCATACACCTATTCATAGTACTCCGATAATCTTTTGAATTTCCTCAGGGTCAGTTATGATTCACCTTTTGTGTCTCTAATTGTGTTTATTTGGATTTTGTATGTTTTTTTTGTCAATCTGGTCAGGGTTCCATCAATCTTATTTATCCTTTCAAAGAACCATCTTTTTGTCTTGTTGATCCTTTCTATGACAGTTTTGTTTTCTATATCCTGCAATAGTGATTTTATCTGGTGATCTGGAGTCTTCTGCTGAAGTTAGGATTTAAATTATTCTTGCCTTTCCAGCTCCTTTAGGTGTTACATTAGGCTATTTACTTGTGATCTTTTTGTTTTCTTAATGTTTGCATGAAATGCTATAAATTTTCTTTTTAACACTGATTTAATGGCATACCAGTGGCTCTGATAAAATATGTTTTCATTTGTTTCCAAAAGTCTTTTCATTTCTCTTTTTATTTCCATGTTGACCCAGAGGTTGTTCAGCAGCATGTTTAGTGTCCATGTCTTTGTGTCTTTTGGGAGAATCTTTTTGGTGGTGATATTTATTTTTACTCCACTGTAATCTGAGAAGATGCATGGTATTATTTTTATCTTTTGAAATTTGTTCATGCTTGATTTATGTCCAAGAATGTGATCAATCCTGGAGTATGTTCTATGTGTTCATGAGTAGAATGTCTACTCTGTTGATGTTGAGTGGAGTGTTCTGTAGATGTCTATTAAATCCATTGAGCATTGAGTTAAAGTTCTGGATATCCTTGTTGGTTTTTTGCCTTGAAAAAAGGTGTTAGTGGGGTATTTGGGTCTCCAACTATAATAGTGTCAGAGTAAATTTATTTTCTTAGTTTACTTAGTAGTAAACTTTGTGCTCCTGTATTGGGTGCATGTATGTTTAAGATGGATATTTCTTGCTGGTGGATTGAGCCTTTTGTCATCATGTAGTGTCTTTCCATGTCCTTTTTAACTTTTGATGGTTTGGAGTCTGTGTTGTCTGATATCAGATTAGCTATACCTGCTTTCTTCTGTTTTCCAGTTGCCTGAAAGTCTATTTTCCAGCCTCCATCTTTAAGCCTGCAGGTGTCTTTGCAGTGAGATGAGTTTCCGGGAGGCATCAGACTGTTGGATCATGCTTCTTTATCCAGCTTGCCACTCTATGTCTCTTCAGTAGCACATATAGTCTGTTTACATTTGAATTGATTATTGAACTGTGGAAGTTTATTCCTGTCATAGGGCTTTTAGGGGGTTGCTTTGTTTCCTTTTTACTTTTTATTTATTTATGTGTGTATTTTCATTTTTGTGAGTACTCTGTATGTTGTTAACTTTGCTTGCCTATACTTTTGTAATAGGTATGACTATTCTGTGTGTGTGTGTGTGTGTGTGTGTGTGAGAGAGAGAGAGAGAGAGAGAGACAGAGAGAATGTATGTTCAATATCTTAAGTGTCTCCTGAAGAGCTGGTCTGTAGGAGGTGGCATATTCTTTTTAGGGATTGGATGTCTGGGAAGGATTTTAATTCTCTATCACTGATGAAGCTTAGCTTGGTAGGGTAGGAAATTCTAGGCTGGAATTGCTTATCTTTAAGGACATTAGAATTGGACTCCAGTTCCCTCTGTCTCCTTGTGTTTCTGCATATAAGTCGGGAACCATTCTGATGGTTCTTCCCTGGTAGGTAGTCTGGCCTTTGTTTCTTGCTACCTTAGGACATTTTCTTTCATGCTTACCTTTTGGAGGCAAATTACTATGTGTCTTTGGAATGGTCATCTCATGTGATACTTTGCAAAGGTTCTCTGAATCTCTTGCTCTTGAATGGTCACCTCTCTAGCGAGATGTGGAATGCTTTCCTTGATGACCTCATGGAAAGTTTGTTCCATGGTGTTCTCATTTTCCCTATCTGCTTCAGAATACAAATCAGGTATAGATTTGGCTTCCTGACATGGTCCTACATCTCTCAAAAACTTTGCTCCTTTTAGAGCTTTTTAAAATTGTTTTTGATAAATTTGGTTAATCCCATATTTTGGTCTTCAAGCTCTCAAATTCTTTCCTCTGCTCAGTTGATCCTGCTTCCTGTGCTTGTTATTTTGCTTTTAATTTCTATTATGGAGTTCTTTATTTCCATTATTTCAGAACAGGCATTTCTTAAATTGATCGATTCCACTTTTACTTCCTTTATGACATTAGTGAGTTTCGTTTCTAATTTATTTTGGTTATCTCTGTTCATTTTAGCCATCCAATCTCCGATTTCTGTGATTGTCATCTGAGTCAGGTCACTCTGGGGGATTTCCATTGTTTGTGCTCCGACAGCTGCTTTTTTGTATGCTCTTTAGGACTCTGAGGGTTGCCTATGTTTTTTAGTTGATTATTTTCTCATGTGTGACAGGCCTCTCTTCCCTTTCTATAATTCCTCTTTATTTTTATTGCTCTGAAGCTGGTAAATGATCCCCTGTTCTTGGGCCCTTTCTGCATATCAATATATGTCACTCAGTGAAAGAGAAAGAGACATTCACTTCTACTCCTTGCTCCACCCTGTAACAGATTACTCTCCTGTAGATTCTCTCTCCTGCTGTTAATCTAGTCAGGTTAGTTATCAGCTAACTGCTGCTAGCTGCTAGCACTTTGTGGCGAGCTAGTGGGGGGATGGGCCCCTTGTCTGCTATCTGCAGTGTATAGCCCAGAAGCCTTCTCACTGAGAAAGTGCCTTTGGGTATCTTTCATGTTGCACCCTCCCTGTTCAAGCCCACACTCTGCTCTTGAAAAGCCATGAGTTCCCTGCATTAGAGGAGGGGATGATCCTCCCTATAGCATGCAGGACTTGGAGGTGATCCTTTCTCATCTGGTTGGGAAGATGGCCACCAGTTGCTAGTGGTGGGCACCAGCTGGGTTCACTCTGGAGGCAGACTTTTCCTGCCTGGTAGCTGGTCACCAGGTGCCACTGGGGGAAGCTGCACTCACTGTGACTGACGAGGCATGTATTCTGTTTCTTGTTCCCCTTGGGTTCTGGTTGCCTGCCTCTGTACCCTGACCATGACTCATGTACAGCTGGGTGGGGGTGAACCAATCTAAGGCATCTTAGAATCACTCATCCACTCTCCTTCACCGGGTAGGGTTTCAGTTCCTATGACAGCCTGGCACACGGTGGGGGATGGAATGCCCAGATTCCCACATCTGTCATTACTTTCTGGTCTCTATGTGTTCAAAGAGACCTTTGATGGATGCAGGGTGCTTCCCCTGTCCAAAAGTGTTCAAGGAGTCTCTGTCTATAGACAGCTAGGTCCCTACTCTCTGTCATGCTTGGCAAGAGAGGTGCTGGTCTGGTGCTTCATGGTGGCCATCTTGGGTCCTCCCTCTCAAGAGATACTAATTTGAAGATTCCAAGCTGCATGCCTAATAAGATTTTGGCACAGAAAAGGGGATTTCAAGAAAATCTAGTTCTACAGACTGTGTCAATAAAAATAATGCAGGAAATGCTACAATGTGTAAACTAGTGACCAAGGTTTGCCTCTTGCATATCAGATAACAAGGCTGACATCATGCGCTGGTCAAGAATAGCTCAGAAATGAGGCAAACTGAGATGAAAGTCAAGGCCTATCCATAGCAGATCTAACTGCCAGAAGCCAGGATGAGAAAGGTAAAGGTATAAAGTAGGTGTGGTTCCATAAAATCAGAGATTTGACAAACTGGAAGAAACTTTGCACACCTGCAAGGCCTACTAAATTAGCAATCGTTGATCATTTCCCCTCAACTCACATCCTCTTACAGAACTTTTCCCACCTACATCCTAAAAATTGCCATACTATATACCCAATAACCACCTTCCCTGGCCACAGTTGAAGACCTAAGTTGGATCACTCATATCTTTTTTCTATAATTTGGAATTGAAATAAAAGTCTGAGTTTGTTAGATTCTGCTGAACAGGCCATAGTCAATCCTATGGCAACTGAAAGCCAGAGCAATCTTGGAATAGAAACTAAAAGCCTTAAAAAGAAAGTTGGTCTAAAGGGCAGCAAATAGAATATAAAGTACTCAGGGACAAAGAGACTCAAGATCATGCAGAGCCAGGCATATATAAAAGGAAGAAGAAACTGTCTAATAAGTTTTTAGTTTCCTTTATGCACTATGATTTAAAAATATTGTCAGTTTATTAGTGACTGAGAATGCTTGGATAAAATTTTCTTTGAAAAATAGCCCTGTTCTCTAGAATTGTGGGGTTTTTAAATAACATGTAATTCTCATTTGCAATACTATTATTTATAGTCCTGTATTAAATATTCAGACTCAATTATAATTATTCTATTCCTAAGTAATATTAAGCTATGCTTTAAACACAACCTAATATCCTTGGATATACAAATCTTAGATAGAGGAAAACACACAAAGAAAAAATATATACCCTTCCCATTAGCAGTGGGCATCCAAATCTTACTTATAAAATTGCTTTCCACATTTTATCCTGTTTGGATATATAAAAGGTTAACATCTAATTCCATTTGCAATGCTGATCCAGGAAGAAAGAAATTAATTTGTCATTAGAGTAGTAACATCAATTTCCCATGTAACTGAAGTAATGCATTTACTGGAAAGAGATTAATATCAATTCCATAAATCATTCACATGCTTTTTCCGGAGTTTGAGACATCTGAGTAATGTCATATATGTGAGCTGATATCACTTTGTGCATATGCCATTCATTAATCTATGCCTGGGATTGTAGAGGAGTTGTCAGGAGAAAATACAAAATTTAGAGGAAAAAAATCAATCTTTCTGTTCTTAAATTTTTGTGATTTGTTTTAGGTAAGGTAAACTAAATGTTGCTAAAAATGCAGTGACACTGGTCCATACCAGCAGCCAGCATTTTCAGAAAAAAAAATTAAGCATTTGGTCAATTAGCTTCCTAGTGGTAACAACTACTTAATACCCACATGACAAGACAATGTGTAACTGTCAATGTAAAGATTTTATTAAGCATCCTTAATAAAATGCTGACTGAAAGGAGAACTGAGTCCAAGCCTGTCTGTTAAAGAGTAGTTCTTCACTGTTGCTGTTGAATTTCATAATCACGTATTAGCCAGAGTTCAATAGAGAAAAAGAGCCAATAGGGTGTGTGTGTGTGTGGTGTGATATGCATGTATATAAAGATTAATTATAAAGAATTGGCTTATGCAAATATGGAGGCTCACAAGTCCCAAGACCTGCAGTCAATGAGCTGAAGGCACAGAAAAGCCTATGGCATAGTTCCAGTCCAAATGCTAGGAGGCTTGAGAGCCTGGAAGAGTCAGTGTTTCAGCTGAAGCAGGAAAGAGCAGGAAAGAACTCAGCTCAAGGCATCAGGCAGAAGGCATTCCCCCTTAATCATGAGAGGGTTGGCCTTTTTGTTCTATTCAGGTCCTCAACTGATTAGATAAGGCCCACTCACATTAGGGAGAGCAATTTACTGATTCAAATGTTAATGTCATCTAGAAACATCCTCAAAGACAGACCCAGAAAAATGATTCATCAACTGTCTGGGCAGTCCATGGCCCAGTCAAGTTGACATACACAATTAACCATCACAGTACCTTTGAGATCATCTACCACTTGCCAACACAAAGCTCCAATTTCCATCATGATAAAGAATGAAAAAAACAAGATGCAGACATATGAGCTCAGAACTTGTAATGCTCCTAGTATTTATTAGTTATTTTTGACCAGTTGATTATATTAACCTAAACTTAAATCTTTCATTCCAAGTCATCTGTGGCTAGCAGAACTACAGAGACAAGGAAATTAATGATATAATAAAGAGTCTAGGTCCTTGAGTCACACAGACTAAGGTCAAATTCTGACTCTCTCATTTACTAACAGTTACTTAACCTTTGACCCTCAGCTTCTTTATGAAAAATACTGGGAAAATAGTACCTATTTCATGGGACAATTAGAATAAAGTTTAAAATGTTTCTTGCATAGTATCTTACACTTAATAGATGATCAATATTTTTCTGACCATACTTATTCTATTCACTTTCAGGGCACATGGGAGAATTTCACAATTCCCCCCTTAAAAATAGATATGACCATATGACATGATTTGGCCTATGCACTGTGAGTGGAAATTATTTGTGACCCTTCCAAAAATTGTTTGTTATTTTAACATAACTTGGCTTTCTTGACTTAAAACATACTGAGAAACTTTTCCCTTGTCATAGACTCACATCAAAATTCCTTTTATTTTATAGTGTATTAGCAACTTACAGAACATTTTCCCTATCTTTTATTATTTGCATGTAACATAAATATTGTCAACCAAGCAGAAGAGGCTTCATTACTTCATTTTAGTGATGAGACCACACATTCAGGAAAGGTAAGTGATTTTTCCCAAAACCACATAGATAATAAGTGCCAGGTCTTCTGATTTCTAGGCAATACAATCTGTGAATAAGAAGAAAAATGCCACACTGACAATAAACTGTTTCATCGAATAACTTACTGAGATGTTGATCTGTGTTGGTACACAATATCCCACATTCTATTTCCCCCACATACACACTGAACATTGATTGCCACACCACTCACCCACACACCATACACACTCTTCTCTAGGCCCTTTGAACTCTTACTTCACAGGAGCTTTGTGCAACAATAAAACAGCAAAGATAGATTCCAACACTTTCTTTCTTGACCTTAGCCAGGAGAATGCTAGTAGAAAGAAAAAACTTCCACTGGAAGCAAAGAAAGGAAAAAATAAATAAAAAATAAGCCTATAATTGGGAAAGAGATAGAAGAAGTAAGTGGCGGGAGAAGAGGTGCTTCCTGGAAGTTTTCCACAATAAATGGCTTTGTGGGGATACCTACGGAGGAAGATCTTTGGACACAGGTCTCTGAAGCTAGGCAAAAGTCCCCCATAAAGACCACCATACTTTGCTGTCAGTGATGTTTCCCACATTCAAGGAGTTGCATGGGCTTGGATTATGAGGCTGTCATAGTGGCCAGACATTTAAAAGTCAGAAGGCCTTACCTTATTGCCTGGGTACCACATCTCTTGGAGTCTTATGTGACTCTAAAGAAAGAAAGCCTCAATGAAGGTGAAAAATTCAGTTTCCTCCAAATCTCAATGAGATGGAGACCCAGAGTCAGATTCATTTGATGTAAATAAACTACAATAGTTTGAAATTTCTTGCTGAGTATGTAAACTAGAATCCACACTGAAGCCCAAAGTGCTTCTGAAAACGCATACTTTGCCAATTTCAAGTCCATGACATGTCCCTGATTATTCCTAAAGGGTTAAGTTATTTAAATACACAAATGTCACCTTCTCTCCATTAACTGGGGTATGATGTGAGATGAACCCAACTCTCTACCTCCACCACTGACGAGCAAGATATGTTATGAATGTATGCAATAAGCCCTCTCAGGTCAGATATTCAAATTCATTTTTCTGGTTTCTTAAGGCAGAAGCTTAGGTTATTGATTTGACCTTTCTTAGTTTCTCATATGGTTATTTAAAGCTATACATTTCCCTCTAGGTAAAGTTTGCTCTAGGTCTCATTAACTGTGTATGTCTTGTTTTTATTTGCATTTCATTAAAATATTTTCTAATATCCATTGTGATTTATTCTTTGACTCATGAGTTATTTAGAGACTAATGTACATTAGGGAATGAGTCGAATTTCCTCAAAGTGGTAACGGGTATATTTTTATCTACTCACCTCAAAGGGTCCCGACTAGCTATTCTATAAACTAATATTCTACAAACTAATACGGTTATTTGTGCTCCAACTTGGCAATGCTCTGGTCATTATGAATAAGACAGGAAGTAAATGAACAAACTCTGAATAACAAAGAGTTAACTAAGATGTATGAAAAAAGGTTTTGAGGTCAGGTAGGCTTGAGTTGAACTCCAGATTCCATCATCACTTACTAGTTGTGTGCACTTAGTCAAGTCACGTGACTCTCTAAATCTTAATTTCTTCATATTCCTTTTCTAAATATATGATTAAAATGTTTGCCCTACCTTTTGTCCATGATTCATGAGAGGTCATAACAGACATGAAAACACTTTGTTAATCATAAAATGACTACAGATATCAGGAATTATTACAATTTTATGATTTTTCTTGCTGTTCTTGTTATTATTTTCTACCAGCCCTAATGTCGACTACAAGTAGCACCTGGGGATTTTCCCTTACTAGTAAGTTAATCATGCTTTTTAAGGGACAGGTACCATGAAGCCTCTAAATGTATTTATTTATTCATTCATTCATTCAATAAATGCATATTGAATACCCAAGACATTGTTCCAATCATTCAATATTCAAAATGTATCCTCATTCATCTCTCAGAGTAAGCATTAGAAGTTCTTCCTTTGGGTTAAGCTGTGTGGCATCTGGAAAGATATTTAAACTTTGAAAACCTGTTTCTTCACTTATAAAATTAAGATGGCATTATTTATCCAACAACATAGGGTCAAATGAGATCAAGCCTGTGAAAATGCAAAAATCATCACCAATAAGGCACTCCAAATGTGCAAGAGTACTACTAATAAAACTTACATGACCTAACCACTAGTTTAATGGATGGTGTAGGAATTTAAGAATTACCTTGGAGACTTCCGCCAAGATGGCGACCGGGCAGCGTGGTCTGTGAGACCTCCGCAGAAGATGACACAGAAAGACTCAGACTCTCTCCCTGGGAGCCCGCTCCCCACACGGAACTGGGCCACTGACAACGCAGAGACATCACAGCAGACCGGCAGTAGAAGAGACGCCGCAGCCACCGCCACTGATCATCACAGCGGGATGGCGGCAAGGCCGCGAGCGGCTTGGCCCGGCCCCCCGACCCCCCGCCCCCCCACTCCTCCCCGCCCCCCCACCCCCCGCCGCTGCCACTGCCGCCACCACCACCAACACGAGCAGCTCAGTCCGGCTCGCCGCCCCGTCCAGACACACATCGCTGTCACTGCTGCGGCCAGACACCTTCAACGCACAGCCTGTGCCTGAGGTGATCCACACTTCCACACAGAAAGATCGCTGCGCTGCCACTGCCACCACCACTGCCGCTTTGACTTCCGGGTGAGCCTTGGACCTCCTCCTGTGAGTCCACTCCTGACTGGCCCCGTCTCAGGCTTCCCCTGCCATGGGATAAAGACCACCTGGAGCCTGAGAGAGCACCACCTGCTGGCGACTTAAGGTAACAAAACCAAAAGAAGAATATGGGTCTCTCCCAGACCCCTGGGAGGGCAGACACTGAGAAAACTGTCTTCGGAATGCAAACAATGAAGATCCCCCAGAATGACTGGTCTCAAACTACAAATCTAGATATCAATAATGGAGAGATTAAAAAGAATTGAGGAGAGACAAGAAGAAACTAGGAAGGGGCTGATAACTGAGATAACAGTAATAAAGAATAC
>CAUYQG010132234.1:0-28675 GCA_963574415.1 Tarsius wallacei
AAAAAAAAAAAGAAAGAGAGACAAGTGATTAGGAGCTTGCAGTAAGTACTGGGTGCATAGTAGGTACTCAGAAAATGTGTCCTCTCCACTCTCCTCCTTAGTTCTCAGGTTGCCCATCTTTTAACTCAAAGGCTTGGACAGGTCTTCTCTAAGGGCCCATGGATTCATCACATGCTGCCAGAAGGGCATCCCAGGTATCGGTACCACCCTTACCACAGACTGTCACCTTGAGGTCCCACTTGTGTTCTCAGGTCCCCTGTTAAAGGCTCCAGAATCTGGAAAGAGCTATAGGAGATGCTCCTGGCAGTGGGGCCTCAAGCCCATCCTGCTGTTGCCATGACAACAATGCCGGCATCAATCTTCTTCAAGCCCCTCTTCCCAGCTCTGTCTCTCTCTGTCTTCTGTCATGTCTGTCCCTGCTGGCTGTCCCAGCAGCAGGAGGCAGGGCGAGGGGCCAGCACCAAGCATCGCACGCAGCCATGGGGCAGGAAGAAGAAGCAAGAAGAGAAGGGTCAGGACTGGGAGTATCATGCTCATTCAGGGGCTGGGGGGGGGGGGTTTGGGCAAACCCAGTTTCTTCCCCTCTTCTGTTTCCTTTCAGAGCACATAATTCACATCAAACACAGTGCTAAAATTTTTGCATGCATTACACCCATTCAAGTTCAGCTTATGTGTAGCCTCCTATGGGAAGTTTTCTAGGATTTTCATCCTTCTTCCCCCCACCAGCAGGTAATACTTCCCATGTTTCCTCTCACCTCCTGCATCGCAACAATTATCACACCATTTGTTTTCATCCATGTTTGTGCTGCTATAAAGAAGGACCTCAGGCTGGGCACTTTATAAAGAAGAGGTTGATTTGACTCATGATTCTGGAAGCTGGAGACAAGGTCGGGCTTCTGGTGAGAGCCTCAGGCTGCTTCTATCTTGGCAGATGGAAAAGGGAAGCCAGCATGTGCAGAGATCACATGGCAAGAGAGGAAGCAAGAGGGAGGAGGGAGAGTGCCAGGCTCTTTTAAAGTCAGCTCTTGCCAGAACTAAAAGAGTGAGAGAACTCACTCACCCCCAAGGGAGGGATCTGCCCTCATGACCCAAACACCTCCCAGTAGGCCCCTCCTCCAACATCAGGGATCGAATTTCAACATAAGGTTAGGAGGAGACAAATATCGAACCATAGAGTCATTTTATTTGAACTAACATGTTGATTCTCATAATGGCCTCATGAGGTAGGCTCTATTGTCATCTAATGCTGTCTATTATTATCTCCATTTATCAGGCGGGTAAACTACCAGTTCATGGAGGCTAAGCAATTTGCTCACACACAAGCGGCTCAGCCACCATCAAAATCCATCTCAATTTGGCTGTAAAATGCAAGTCTTCCCACTGTACTGGGAAGACTCAGGGATCTACATAGCTGACAGAACCAAGAGATACCGATGTCTTCAGCTGTTGACTCGGCTTATGAGTTTGGGAAGGAGCCGATGTAGCCAAGGACATGGACTGGATGTCAGCAAGGATCAATCAACTAGGTCTGTGGTCTCTGGGTGTTCCCTGGACCCCAGCCAACAGCTCAGGAATGCAGGAACATTCTCTGGAGAGAGAAACAAGTGGGTTGGGGTGGCCACCATCAGCTCTGAGGGCTGAGGGAGCTTCTTCCCAAGGAGATGGTGCAAGGTGCCACCTTTACTGAAAACCACCCAGAAGGTCTCTGGCTTACAGCTGGTAGATGCTTACAGATTATCTCCCCAACACCCACCATATAGACTGAAAAACTGAGACCCAGAGCAGGGTAGGAACATGCCCAAAGCCTCCTGATCACCAGCAAGAAGTAGAACCAGGACTTGAACCCAGGTCTGTCTGATTCCTAGTTTAGGATTCTTTCTTCCAACCCCACGTTAGAGTAGCCAGATGGCTCAGCCAACAGGCCCAGGGGCCGTTTCAATAGAAAAGAACAGCGACTGCTGGCCAGGGGCTGTGCTAAACATTCGGTGTATATTAATTCAATTTCAACACACTGCAAAATAGGGATGATTATTAAACCCGTGTATAGGGGACCTGTATTAGCTTCCTATTGCTATAGTAACAAATTACTACATACCTAATGGCTTAAAAGCAGCAAAAGCTTATTATGTTTCAGTTCTGGATGTCAGAAGTCTGAGATGGGTCACTGGGCTAAAGCGAAGGTGTCAGCAAGGTTGCATTTCATCTGAAGACTACGAGGGAAAACAGTTGCCTCGTCTTTTCAGCTTCCAGAGGCAGCACTGTTCCTTGGCTCGCGGCCCCTTCCTCCGTTTTTAAAGCCAGCAATGTTGGGCTTAGCCCTTCTCGAGCTGCTGTCTCTCTGGTTCTTTCTCTTCTGACTCCATCATCCACTTTTGGGAACCCTCGTGGCTATTACGGGCTCAACCATATAATCCAGGATAAATTCCCTGTTTTAAGGTCAACTGCTTTGCAGTCTCAATGCCATCTGCAACCTTAATTCTCCCTTGTAACCTAACAAAGTCAGAGGCCTACGGGCGGGTGGAAGTGAGCTTTCTTTCCTTCGTGGAAACAGCGATGATGGAGCTCAGGACGCCAGGCATCTGAGCCAGTGATTGTTGCTGGTTGACTGGGGAAGACTAACTGTAGAGTGAGCATGACCAAACCTTCCTGACCTCCCCACCCCATACACTTCCTGCTCCTACCACTTTGACACTCTCCTTTGTCCCCTGTGAGACTGGGTCTCTCCTGCCCAGTGGTTTTACATGTGCTGTTCCTGCCTCCACAACGTTCCCGTCTTCTCTGATGGCTGAACGCCATCTTGTCTTCTGGGTGTCCTCTTCCATGCAACTAGGACTCGGCTCCTTGTCCGATCCTTCTCTTCCCTCTCACTTCTGAGGTTGCTTGTTATCATCATAGACATTTCAATAAACACACAGTTCAATTTGGGTTAAGAAACATTGTCATAGAATTAGTGCAATTATAAAAAAAAAAAAAAAAGAATTTTTTTTCACTGTAATTTTTTAGCTAGTATCCATTTGAGACTCAGAAAATGTAAGTTACCTACAGCCTGACAGAGACATGTACAACCTATTCCTGTCTCAGAATGTTTCTAAAATTAGAGTGAACGTTGTGTTAACCGCCACAGTTAACATCAGAATGATGGATTCCTCTTGTAAAACCAATCCTAAAATGTTTCCTCTCCTGGCAGTCAGAAAACTCACTCACCATTTGTACTATTATAATCCTTGTCATCACTTTCTGCAATTACATTGTGACTACCCTTCTCTCCATAAGGCTTACGGTGGCCTTGGAGAAAAGAGGAGAGATGGTGACCTCACTCGAGTCACTTCCTGTCTCAGTCCCAAGACCTTTATATGCTTCCTGTGAGGTGGAAGCCAATCAGAGTAGAGCTGGGCTGAAACCTCTTAGTTGAAGGAGGGCTTTCTTAGCAGAGGTATGATGGGAGGTCTGATGGATCAACATAAACCACAAATGTTTACAGAAACACCAAGGAGCAACATTTAACTGATGGCTACTTCTACTCAGAGCCAAGTTAAATAATCCTGAGCCCTGGAATGCTGCAAAAAAATAAAAAAAGAGTGCCTCTTATTTCAACAACCACAAAACTTAAATAAATATCAAACTTTCCATTGAGCTAGTAAACCACTCATCATAGAAGGGCTGGTTTTGAGGTCAGGACACCTCCACCTAATACCAGACGTGACTCTCGGCAAATTGCTTCCTATCTCCCGGCCTCAGCTATGGCCTCTCCAAATGGGGGAATCACAGGACTTGCTGCATAGAGATTGGGACGATTCAAGGGGATTATATAAGTACAAAACATGGCGTAAAGGGAGCGCCCAATGAATGTTTCCTTCTTGGTCAAGGTTTTTATGTCCCACTCCCACCCACACTGTGCCCCGCCGGCACCTGGCTCTCTAAAGGGAAGAAACCAGTGGCAGAGTAGAACAGACGCTAGAGGTTAGTGCTTGTCCCGGATTTTGCTCTCAGCCATGTGGTCAACCAGCTGTGGGACCTTGAGAAAGTTGTTTGAACCTCTCTAAAAGTGACTTTTCTGTAACGTGTGCAAATAAATCTACACCAACCCCCAGAGAGTTGTGAGGAGCAAATGAATCCGCGTGTCAAAACATTTTGAAAACCAGCACAGCCTCCACTCCGAAGAAGTCCTGAGTGACCAATAAAGATAGTGTACACTGCCTTCCAGAAGCGTCTCAAAAGAGGACAACTCAAAACAGGACACTTTGAACCTCCCAACGGAATTAATATCCAATGGTGAGTTTGGTGCTGTGCAGGGGGAGTGGTCTACTTAGGGGTAGGAAGAGCACCTCTCTTAGCACATGAGGTCTTTGCCCCCCTCCAGCTCCCCTTGGTCATGCTGGGTCAAACCCTAAGTCAGCCCAGTCCCTTCCAAAGCTTTCCTTGGATGTCAGTGTCATCCACATTCATAGTGAGGTTTGCCTTGGTTAAATGGGGAGTCAGTTGGGTGCAGGAAACTTACTATAAAATCCCAAAGCCCAGTTCCTACTTTGTCCCAGATTCTTAAATTTTTAAATCTGAGACAGCGGTTCTCAACTGGTTTGATTTTGCACACCCCTTCCCCCCCAGGGACATAGAATAATGTCTGAACATGTTTTTGGTTGTCACGAGACTGAGATATTGCTCCTGCCATCTTCAGGGTAGGGGCCAGGGATGCTGCTCAACATTGTACAATGCACAAAACAGCCCCCGCATCAAATAGTAATCCAGAAGGACATGGTGGCATACACCTGTAAGTCCTAGCTACTCAAGAGGCTGAAACAGGAGGATTTCTTGAGACCAGGCGTTCAAGGCTGCAATGTGATTATACCACTGTACCCTGGCCTGGGCAACAGAGCGAGACTTTGTTGAAAGAAGAAAGAAAGAAAAAATAAAGGAAGGAAGGAAGGAAGGGGAAGGGAAGGGAAAGAAGGCAGGGAGAGAGAGAGAAAAAAAGAAAGAAAGGGAAAGAGAAAGAGAGAAGGAGGGAGGGAGGGAGAGGGAGAGAATTATCCAGCCCAATATGTCAATAGAGCCAAGGCAAAGAAACCCTGGGTTGGGATGAGGTTTAGTCATTGGTATGTTTAGAAAGTTCCTCAGGTGATTCTAATGAGAGCCACTGGGTTAATCAAATGCTCAGCAATTAGCCTTGGGGAATTAGAGTCTTTTAGATGAAGCCTCCATAATCAGCCAGCTGTTATTAAATCATCAATAGCTGTGGCCAAATTAAACCCAGAGCTAAGAGTGCTTCCAGCATTGACTTGTCCATCCCTGTGAGTACAATCAACTGTCCAGTTTTTCCCGGACTGGGGCAATTCCCAGAGTGGAAGACGTTTTTGGTTTTAAGAATGGAGCAGTCCCAAGAAAACAGGGACGGGTTGGTCACCCGAGCTCCTGCCTCTCTCTTGTTCCGCCCTCCCCGCTATCCATCTATTCATTATTAATTGAGCTTGTACCATGTGCCAGGCCTGGCAAACACCTGGTCCACATTAGCTCAGGGAATGTTCAGGGCCCTAAGAGGTCAGCAATAAGATCTCCAGTTCCTAGGAGTCCAAGTGTTCCATGACTTGACCAGGGAGGCTGCTCAGATAGTTAAGTTTTGGGTCAGGACTCGAAACCAGCACTTGAACCCCATAGTCCTCACCCCTAGACCACACTGCCTGTCTCCTTCAGCACCTCGCTTCCCAGCACAGAGGCTCAGGAAGGCCAGCCCCCTTTGGGTAGGAATGCCGCCTCTCAGCTCTGCGGAATTTCTGCTGTTTCCACTGATCCCATTCCACCACCTTTTATTTCAAGGTTGGGGCCCAGACAATTAAAAGGAAAAGGATGAGGACCCTGCAGATGACCCACAGCCAAGACTAATTAGCAAAGGCATCTGCAGACTCACAGGTGGATGAAACAGGAAGGAAAACAATCTCAGCACTGCATTCTGTTCTCACTGCCTATTGCATCTGCGTTCCATAAAGTACAAATGATCTCCTCCATGGAACAGAGAAGGAAACTGAGGCTGGAGAGATGAACACCCAGGCCACCTTCCCGGTATGTGGCAAACCTGGCGAGAGAATAAGTGACTGTTTACTCCAAGGTCCATGCTCTGAGCATTTTATTCCACTCCACATGAGGAAGCCTGGCTTCTTGTTGATTTAACAGCCCAGTGTGGGCAAGGCGCCCCTAACAAATCCCAGAAGATTGTCTCGGGGAGGTGTTCATGTTGTGCAAACAGCATTACACATGTCCTGGGCTTTGTAGCACCGTTTCAAATATTGACGAGGCCCATTAAGGAATTCCGAGAGAACAGACTGCCTTCAGCAGAGCAAGTACTGAGTTCAGAATGCCTGGTGTGATAACAGCCCGAGTGGCCCTGCCCCTCCACGCTGAGGCTGTGTGCTCCATCTGTGTGCGTGCACACACCCATGCACCCACATGCACACACACCCTGTGCACACAAGCCCGCATGCATACATACCGCCTGTGTTCACACACCCCCTGCATACATACCACACATGCACACACACCCCATGCACACACAACTCATGCACACACACCCATGCACACACACACACCATGCCCACATATCACACATGCACATACCCCTCATGCACACATACCACCCATGCACACACACACCGTGCACACACACCCCATGCACACACTCCACCGTGCACACACACCACCCTTGCACACACACTCTTGTGCGTGCACACACACACCCATGCACACCAACTCCTGTGCACACACACATCCACACATGCACACAACCCATGCACACACGCTCCTGTGCACACATATTCCCTGTCCTCTGCAGACCTCCACCCTCACCCTACTCACAGGTGCCCATTGAGGTGTGAACCTCACAGTGCCCTATGCATTTCTATGAAATGATATTTTATTAAATAAACAAACTGGAGCCGTTCCCGCAGATTTATGAACAGTTCCTCAAGTCTCACTTGTTCGACCCACTGCGAATTTACGGCCCTGCATTAACCTCGCCAGCACTCATAACGTTTACTAAGATAATGTTGGCAGGAGGGAGAAGGGATTTTTATAGCCGAGCAATAATTAGGAAGTGCAGGGAGGACTGGGAACCTGTTTGCTGGTGATGCCGGGTGCGTGGACGGCCACAGGATTGTGCATTCCACGCAGGCTTCTCTGGCGGAAATCAATCGCTCCCTCTCCAGTTGGCTGTGCCTCCCGGGCTTGCAGAAATCAGGCTTCTGCTTTAGAGGATGTGTCGTCACCTGATCTGGCCCCAGTCTCAGAAAGCAAAGGGACAGTTCCCTGGGTGACACCGCCTGTCCAAACAGTGGAACCCAAAGTGCAGTTTTGACCCTGGCGGGAGGTGGTGCCCCTGGAAAGAGGTCAGCCCCCAGGGGGACACCATCCCCTCCTCCTCAGAGTGGGAGCCATGGGCTCCTCAAGCTGTTTCTTGTGAAAGGTGTTGCTCAGGGAACAGAGAGGAAACATGGTGGCATCGGGGCTTCAGGGCGTCAAAGCAAAGGAAGCTTGCAAAATGATCAGAAAAACAATCAAGAGGGAGGCATAGCAAGAGCTGCAAAAATCTGGCTGCATCTGGGAACCATGTTGGGGAGGAGGGTTAAAAGCTACAGGAGCCTGGACCCAACCAGACTCTCGAGAGAGGAGGAAGGACTCTGTCTTTACAAACTCCCCATAATGCAGATGCGCAGAGGGGTTCTAGACAGTCCCTACAAGGCGCTTTCCTCTCATTATGGACCAACTGCTATCAGGGAAGTCTCTGAACCAGCCACATCGACTTCTCTGGGAGCTGGCTGGAATGCAGAATCTCAGGCCCTGCCCGGCATTCCAACAAGATCCGTGTGGATGCCACCTCCCCCAGAGTCAGCGAAGCAGCTGCTCCTTCTGCTTCTCTGTTTTACAGGGGAAGAAATCAGAGCTCAGGAAGGGTAAGCCACTTGCCCCAGGTCACCCAGAGCCAAAAACCAACAAAGGCCATGTCTTCCTCTGTGGCTCACACACAGCCACCGCCGGGGAAAATCCAGGCACCGTGGCAGGTGCTAGGGAGGTGCTTGTGGGCCAGAGCTAAAAAACGAGAGCTGGAAAAGGGTGCCCCAGGGAAGGGGATCAGCGAGGAGTTGTCAATTAGTCACCCAGCCTTCCGCAGCTGGCAAGCGAGGCCCCCTCTCCCTGACACCCCCGCCTCCTGCCGCCCCTGCCCTCGCCGCCTTCCCCTTCCAGAGCCTCCTTGAGATCTGAAACTCAAACAAGAGGGTATGAATAATGTAGCGCGATTGCTCCTCTCGTCTCCCCTCAGACCTCAGAGGGTGAGCGAGGCTCCTTGTCTGCCTCATTAGTGGCCGTTCAACCATTTGATTTCAGTAACAATGAGTGTGCCTTCCTTGGAATTTTCATACCTATTTGCGTCACCAGAGTCAACACTGAATTTTTGAATCCGCATGAAATTTTAATGGGGTGATCTGCATACAGCACGCTCTCTCTGCAGGCCCACCACCCCAATCCGGTCCGGCTCCGGCTCCAAGACCAGCTGGGGGAGAGATGGAGGAGAGACCGATCACCAGGACAGGCCTCCCCCACTCTCGGCTTGGAGCCCAGGTTGGGGCAAGAGGTGATAGAGAGGCCCCCAAGGGTTGGGAGGGTCCTGCCAGCCTAACTCCCTGCACCCAGGAGGAATAGCTTCCAGAGCCCATAAGTCTAAGGTCAAAATCTAGTTCTACCGCTTCCAGGCTGTGTGACCTACGGGAGGTTGCTCCACCACTCTGAGACTGTTTGCTCATCTGTTCAAGGAGGAGTCACAGAATTGTTTTTGCTGGGGTTAAATGAGGCCAGACATGTACATCCCTTAGCCCAGCGGCTGGCATATGATCGGCAACTAATGCTTAGTAGGTGTTATTACGTTCTTCTCCACCTTTCACCCTACTCGTGCAACTGGAACAGTGTGGTGTACAAAACATGTTTGTCTTTTCATCTGCACTTTGGATTTGGTAACAGACCGAGCTGAGTTGATCCCACCTTCGCTTCTTACAAGCTATGTGACTTAGAAGAAGTGACTTCAGCTCCTGGAACCTCAGTTTTCCCACCTGCATCATGGGGACACAAAACCCGACCTTTCAGGGCTCTCACTAGGATTCCATAGAAAATGTCTGTTGAGCGCCTCACAGGACTCCTTTCGCCGGCAGGTACCACGCAGAGGGTGTTCTTGAGTCTGAGCACACGTTTTTCCACTGTTCACATCTCTGAATTCGGGACACATCTTGCCATCGTGAGAGCATCTGAGAGTCCACGCCATACAGTGAGATTGTTTCCATCAAGGATATCTATTGAGCCAGGCAAGGGCTAAACGCCACCTGGAGCAAGCGCCTGCATTTCTTGCCGCATGGTCCAGAGGGGTCAGGTTTTCCTAAACACACACTGAGGACAGGAAATGGAGCCTCACAAGGTGTGCAGCCTTCACAGATGCCCACAGCGGGGGCCGGTTGGCACTACAGAGTTCCTGTTCTTAAGACCTGCACTCTGCCAGCCCTGTCCCATCCCAGGTGAGCAGCTGAGGGGGAGGACTGGGAGAGGGAGCAAGATGCCTAGAGTAGCCCGGCCGCGGGTGGCAGACCTGGGTGGCAGCCCCCAAGTAAGTACACGGCACCGGAATGCTGAGCTTGTTCTGCCAGGCCCCACCACCGGAGGTGGGCGAATGACTCAGGCGTCGCTGGTCGGCACAACCTTGCCAGAACCTGCTGACCAGCTCTCATTCCCAGGGCTCCTGCGAGCGGAGTGGCTTCATATCTCTATGCCTCACCTTCTTCGCCTGTGAAACGGAGGAGGGGACAGTCCCAGAAGTGCCATGAAGGCTACCTGGAGCTGTGCATAGACGTGGGTTCTGCAAGCCATCAGAGCCCTCAGATGTGAGTGGGTGTCGAGGACAGAGGGAGGCTGGGACGAGCTGTGCCCCAGGACCTTGGGGCTGGAAAGAGCCTCCCGGGATGCCCATCCCTTCCACAGCTCTGGCCTTTTTCCTTTGGGAAGCTCACTATGGAGACGCCCTCACCTGACTCAGGGATAGGAGTGAGATGAAACACAGCCCCTGCCCCACCCCCTGCTGCCCAGTATTTCTCACCCGGTGTAATGAAATGGAAGGAATTTCTGCTGAGAATGGTGATTACTAACCTGCCAAGATGAGTGAGAAAAATCAATTCAGAGAGTGCAGGAGGGTAGGGACTCTGCTGAGTGGGGGAAGCTTGGGAGAGAGGAGAGGGTGGGAGGGACAGACAGAAAGAGAGTGACCTGAGAGAAGGGGGAGAGGGAGAGAGAGAGAAACAGAGGGAGAGGGAGAGGGAGGGAAAAGGAGAAAGAGAGAGAGGGAGGGGAGGAGACGAGATGGAGGGAGACAGGAAAAGAGAGAGGGAGAGGGACAGAGGAAGAGAGGAGGAAGAGGAAGAGGGAAGGGGGGGAGACAAGAGGGAGAGAGGGAGGGGTAGAGAGAAAGAGAGAGGGAGAGGGAGGGAGGGAGGGAGAGACGGGGAGAGCCACGGTGAGCCGCACTTTCCGTTCAGCCAGGATGGACTTCGGGGGATTTAGCCTCAATCCTGCTCTTCTCCATTTCTCTCTTCCGTGGTTAGACAGGGAGACTGAGAATGTGGGTCCCAGAGACTAACACATGCCATACAGCAGAGACTCAGCAGGTCTGTGGTTAGGACCGAGACTCTGCAGTTCTAACCAGCTCCCAGGGATACTGAGCCACCAACCTGGGGACCAGAGTTTGAGGATCAAAGCTGAAGACAGAAACTGTCAAGGAGGCCACTTGTGCATGTGTATCACAACCGTTCCCAAGTGCTTACTATGTGTTCTAAAACAGAGAGCCAAACACTTGCTAAACGCATGGCAGGCTTTGTTGAATGTTACTGAGGGAAGTCTTCAGTCATTCTTTATTAAAGTGAAATTCACATGACGTAAAAGTAGCAGCTTCAAAGTCTCCAGTTCAGCCAACACTCCTTCATCTATGGAGTTGAGCAACCATCACCTCTATCCAGTTCCAAACATTTTCATGGTCCCAAAAGGACACCTCACCCCGAGCAAGTAGTTGTTCCCGTTTTCTCTCCCCCCAGCCCCTGGCAACCACTAATCTACTTTCTGTCTGTATGGACTTACCTATTCTGGACATTTCGTGTAAGTAGAATCGTACAGTATGTGACCTTTTGTGTCTGGCTTCTCTCACTTAACATCAGACAAGTGCTGGTACATGAATGTTCTTAGCAGTATTATTTGCAAGAGCTTTTAAAAGGCAGAAACAACCCAAATGTTCACTGATGGACAAATGGATAAGCAAAATGTGGCATATTCATACAATAGATGGTTTTTTTTTTTTTTTCGTGTCAGGGTTTCACTCTGTTGCTCAGGCTGGAGTGTGGTGGGTTTGATCATGGCTCACCACAGCCTCAACCTCCTGAGCTCAAGCAATCCTTCTGCCTCAGCCTCCTGAGTAGCTGGGATTACAGGCATGTGCCACCACACCCTGCTAATTTTTTGTAGAGACAAGGTCCTGCTAGTTTCCCAGGCTGGTCTCAAACTCCCAAGTTCAAATAGTCCTCTTGCCTTGGCCTCCCAAAGAGCCACTGCACCTGGCCCATACAATGGAATGTCATTCAGTCACGAAACAGAAGGGAATACTGATACATGCTGCAACATGGATGAACCTTGCAAATGTTACCCCAAGTAAATAATTATTTCAGTGTTGTTTCTTGGCCTTGTAGCTAAAATTACGATCCTGAGTTAACTTATATGTCATCACCTTCCTCTCCAAACTAATGTTGGCTGTGCGTGGGCAGGAATACCTAATATATTTCCCTCGGCAGAACCATGGACAGAATGCCAAACACTCCAGAATTGAAGGCCAATTAGGTCAAGACTGGCACCTTGGGTTCTCCTGACTTGCCCCATGACCCTAGGTGAGTCTCTTTCCTTCTCCAAACCTTGGATTTCCCACCTGTGAAATGGGATTCCAGCTTTCTCACCAGCTTAGCACTAGAGCTGCATTAGGTCAAGATGAGAACTCTGAGTAAGCTACAGACCTGGGCAGGGATCAGGTGCAGCAGTGGACGGAATCACTGTTTCCCAAAATTCCCATGTTCCCATCCTAACCCCCAATGCGACGGTCTTAGGAGGCCAGATCTTTAGGAGGCAATCAGGTCATGAGGTTGCCATCCTTATAAATGGAATGAGTGCCATTTTTTTTTTCAGTTGGAGTCTCACTTCGTCACCCAGGCCTGGAGTGCAGTGGCACACTCACGACCACCTCAGCCTCAACCAGCTGGGCTCAGATGATCCTTTCGCCTTGGCCTTCCAAGTAGCGGGAACTATAGGTGTGCGCTACCACACCTAGCTAATTTTTTGATTTATTGTAGAGACGAGGTCTCGCCAAGTTGCCCAGGCTGGTCTCGAACCCCTGGGTTCAGGTAATCCTCTTGCTTTCGCCCCCCCAAAGTGCTGGGATTACAGGCTTGAGCCACCATGCCCAACCAGAGTGCCCTAATATAAGGGACCCCAGTGGGCTCTCTAGTGCCCTTTCCTCCATGTGAGGATGCACAAGAAGTCAGCAGTCTGCAACCCAGAAGAGAGTGCTCTCCAGAATCCACCGTGCTGGCACCCTGATCTCCAGCCTCCAAAACTGCAGGAGATAAATCCCTGTCAGGTGCAGGAACGGAAAACCAAATTCTGCATGTTCTCACTTACAAGTGGGAACTGAGCTAAGGGTCTGCAAAGGCACAGTGAATGGCATAATTGACACTGGAGGCTCAGAAGGGGGAGGGTGGGGACATAAAAAATCACCTACCAGGTACAATGAGGAGGTGACTCATGGGGGTGACGGGCACACTTAAAGCCCAGACTTCCTCACTACCACACAAGGCAGTCACGTAACCAAAAACCATGTGTCCCTCTAAAGCTATTAAAGTAAAGAACAGCATTGTAAATACACACACACACACACACACACACACACACACACACACACACACGGAGAAGACAACCATCTACAAGCCAAGGAGTGAGATCGCAGAAGAAATCAACCCTGTTGACACCTTGATCTCAGGCATCTAACCTCCAGAACTGGGAGAAAATGAATTTCTACTGTGTAAGTTCCCTCCCCCCCATAAATAAATAAGTAAATTCCTGTCATGTATGAGCCACCCCATCTGGGTTCTTTGTTGCTGTCACTGTTGCACGAGGAGCACCTCAGAGCCTGCCGTCAACCTCGGAGAAAGAATGAGCAGCGCCAGTGAAGACCCGCGAAAGTGCCAGCTGTTGTATAAAATCCGAACCCCTGCCCATGGCCTACCAGGCATGTCTTGTCCAGCACTGACCCCTCTCGGACTTTGGCTAGAAGCTAGAATGCATCCAGCCCAGCTCCCTAAGTTCATGATGAAGAGTCAGAGACCCAAGGAAGAGAAGCGATTTGCCCAAAGTCCAACAGAGATATGTCCCTTCTTTTTTTACTGTCTGCCAGCAAAGATGGTAGATGGAACACACCCCTCTAATGAGTTTCCCACCATAGAGCCCAATGAAATTGTAATAAAGGAATTTTTGAAGACATAAACTTGCCAGGACAAGAAGGAAGGAAGACCACAGTCATGTGGTTTGGAGTTTGGAAAACGGGTAGACAACGGCAACTGACTTAGCAGATCTGACAAAGTTGGGTCCTAAGCCAGAAGCAGGGGTGTGAGGACCAACCCAGTGTGCACCCGCTCATTATATCATCCAACCATCTTTCACTTGTCAGCTTCTCTCTGCAGGCCCAGGATGAAGACAGATGTGACTCTCCAGATCATGCTGCCAAGTGGCACACAACCTACTAGTGACAACAGGAAAGAAAACAAGGCAACATGAGGAGCCCTGTAATAAAGGCATACAGTTGGTCCCCTCATTCATAGGTTCCACATCCAGGGAGTCAACCAACGGCGGATCAAAAACAGTTGAGAAAAAAATGGATAGGCTAGGCATGGTGGCTCATACCTATAATCCAAGCTCTTTGAGAGCCCAAGACAGGAGGATTTCTTGAGCCTAGAAGTTCAAGATCAGCCTGGGCAACAAAGCAAGACCTCACCTTCTACCAAAAAAATTTTTTTTTAATTAGCTGGGTGTGGAGGCATATGCCTGTAGTCCCAGCTATTCAGGAGGCTGAGGTGGAAGGATCACCTGAGCACAGGAGGTTGAGGCTATGGTAAGCCATAATCGTGCCACTGCACTCCAGCCAGGGCAACAGAGTGAAACCCTGACTCAAAAAAAAAAAAAAAAAAAGATGGTTGCATAAGTTCTGAACATGTATAGACTTTTTTTCTTGTCATTATTCCCTGAACAATACAGTATAACAAGTATTTGCATAGCATTTGCATTGTATTAGGCATCATAAGTAATCTAGAGATGATTTAAAGTATACAGGAGGATGTGCATAGGTTACATGCAAATACGATGCTATTTTGTATCAGGGACTTGAACGCCTGCAGGTTTTGGTATCCAAGGGGGGTCCTGGAACCAATCCCTCATGGATACCAAGGTATGATTGAATATAAGGTCCAGGGAATGCCCCAAAGAGGGGGCAATCAACTCTCTTTAGGGGGTCAGAAGGGTAAAATGTGCCAAGGACAGAGGAGTTAGAGCTGGTCACCGAAGAAAAGTCAAGAGAGGAAAGAGAGGGGGGCTTTCCCCAAGCACAGGAAGAGTCCACGCAAAGGCAAGGAATGGGGCATAAAGCCTCCAGAGCATTGCAAGTCCCTCAGTGACATCCTTGGGTGCACATCTTGAGGGACTCTGTTACCAGAACACAAAAGTACTAGGGAGCCTTTAGGAGGTTTTGAGCTACAGAGTGACAAGGTCCAGAAAGATCACTCTGATGGAGGTGACACAGAGAAGTCTTTAGAATTCCCATGTATGTCTCTTTCCCTTTCTCCATCCTTTCTTCACAAGTTTTAACTGAGCGCTTACTGTGTGCACAGCCCTGTGCTGGAGATTTGAGACCAGGGGCCAGATATCTTGCACACAAGTGCATGGCGTGATCGGTCGAGAGCAGCAGTAATTGGGCCCGTCTGCATCTGCTGTCTCCTGTTGCTTGGAAAATACTTCCCACCGAGCTCCTAATGTGCACCTGCCGGCCTGCACACTCGCATAAAAGTCTCTGAAAAAAAAATTGATTATATTCATTCTCTTAACCTCACCCCAACCCGGACATAAATCGTCTCTGTTTATAACACTTCTGGCATTTTGTGCATTTTGCCGAGTGACATAAAATGACAATAAATTTAGGCCCCACCAGCAGAAAAGTACCTAAAATGCCACATGTCACTAATATTGACAGGTTCTAAAAGTAAAACTTGGAAATGGTTCAGGCGACATAAATTAAAATAAAAATATATACTTTGTCCTTGAGAGAGAATCAGCTAAAATTAAACCTCCGTGTGGGTGGGATGTCCAGGAATGTGAGGGAGAGAATCATCAGGGATGCCTTGCTCAGAACAGAGTCACACTCAGGGAGGCCAGGACAGACCCCGAGAAAACCCAAGCCAGGTCCCGGATGGGAAAGGGGAGGATTGTCCTAAGGCTGCACCGGCCAGGACTGTAGCTGCTGCCTTCAAGTGATCATTCAGATGCAAACCGCAGCACAATTGCAATCCAGTTCCATTTTGAGGGCTCGGTAGCCACCATGGGCTGGAGGCTGGTGGGCTGCAGGGCAGATGTTGAACGAGGCACAGAAAGTTCTTTGAACAGCACTGTCTCGGCGCAGGCCTGCTGCCCTCCAGGGTCGCTGGCATCCGTGCCGGTCTCCTCCCCTTCTTCCCAGCCTCTCACCCCCATCTCCTCCTCTCCTCCCTCCCCTTTCTCTTTCTCCCTCTCTTCTCTCTCCTTGTCTCTCTCTTCCTTCTCTCCTCTTTTTCTTCCTCCCTTTTCTCCCCTTCTCTTCTCTCTCCCTCCTCTCTTCTGTCTCTCTCTGTTCTCTCTTCTCTCGTCTCTCTCTTCCTTTCTCTCTCTCCCTTCTTCTCTCTCTCTCTCTCCTCTCCTTGTTAGGTCCCACTCCCGGTGGGGGCCTCCTGGAGGTTAGTTCAGACTCTCCTGGGGCGTGGGTGTCTGGTACGATCCAGTGCCTCGTGAAAGATGCAAAGAATTGCACAGAAGTTAGATTAGAAAATACAGTGTACTAGAAAGTAAAGGAGAGACAGAGAGAGAGGAGATTCACCTCTCCAAGGTAGGAGTGGGGACCAAAGCCGGGAACCATGGCGGCTGCCATAGCTCAAAGAGCACGTGGCCACACCAGAGTCGAGTAAAGCAAGGGCAACAGGCTGCTCATGGTGGAATCCTTTTAATCCTTCCCTTTGATGGGGGAAGAATTAAGGTGACTGGGTGGTGGTCGTTCCATGTCATCACGAAGGGGCAGGTAAGCACAGGAACTGACATCAGGTGACAGACAGCAGGCAGATGGGTGGGTTAGTCACATGATTGCTGCTGTGGTGGAGGGGTCTGTCTGTATCACGAAGATCCCGAAGGGCTGATTAAGTTCACTTGGGTCTTATGGGTGGAGGCAAATACTTGAAAAGCAAAGCTGATTAGTAGAAAACATGCTGGGGAGAGGGTTTATAAAACAACTGTCAATAGCTACTGCTGAGAAACCGGTTCTATCCTTGGCTAGTGATTAGAGGGTAAGTTACGTGAACTGCTAGAAAGACGTGGTGAGATTTAGGCAATGTTTAAAAGGCTGTTCATTGGGTATATTAAATGAATGTTATGTCCTTTCACTCTTCTATTTCCCTTCCCTGTTACATATTTTTCTAAAACATGAATAGATTGGATTCAGAAGGCCGCTCCAGCTTTGGACACCAGGGCCCAAAGCCCTGCCTCCACTCTCCTGCTGTGAGCTCTCAGGCAAGTGACTCCACCACATGGGTGATTCTGGGAGAATAACACCTACTGTGCTCCACCATTGAGTCAAATCACCTGTTCAGTGGCACGTGATTGATGCTCAGTGGATGCAACTTTTTTCATTCTACTCCTGATCACAAGTCTTCAGAGGCTTCCAAAAATCTACCAGACACAGATCAGTCTCTTGAGTTCAGGATGCGAGACTCACCGTATTTTCCATCTTTCATCTCTGACTTCAGCTGACGTGCCGGTCCCTCCCTGCACTTCCCGACCCCCTGCCTTGGGACCTATTGTCCGCCTACCTGGGATGCCCTCCCCTTAGCATTGAACTCTCAGTGGAAGGTTCAGTTCTGAGACCACCACTCCCTTCTGGCTATGCTCTCCTCACCCCCTGTGGCTTCTAACATGAGGCTGGTCAAGGACTCCCCTAAAGAAAGAAGGTGTACACAGAACCCCAGAGAAATTAAAGGGTTAGTCAGGTTCATTTCAGGCCGACAGGAGCCTGATCTCAAGCTCTGGCTGAGATGACATATTTCACTACTCAGTCAACATTTATTGAACATCTACTGTCTACATGTTCCTGTCACAGCTGGATGCAGAGATGTGCCAAGCAAGACCCTTCCAGGAAGAGGCACAGTCTGGTGGAGAAAGAGATCCTCTCCTGGGCAAGTATTACACAGTGTGGTAAGTTCTGGAATACAGGTGGGTGAAGGGGCCCTGTCCACATGAAAGGGGGCTTGCAGTCCCCTTCAGGAGAGTACAGAGACTTCAGGAAGTGCCCCCAAGAGCAGGGCATTTGGTACAGCCACGCAGGGGTTTGCCACAAAGAGGCTGGATGGGTGTTCCAGGACAGGTGAGAGCAGAGCCGGGGGCCATTCTGTGGGACTAAGCTTAGACGAAGAGGAGACAGGCGGGTCAAGGGAGCCAGACCACTGCAAGAGCCAGTACTTGATCTTGAGGGCAGCATGGAGTCACGGGCAGATTGCAAGCAAGGGAGGCCAGTGACTGGAGAGGCAGCTTAGACCTCCCTCTGACTGCTCTGGGGAGGCTGGACAGAGGGGCGAACAGTGTCAGTGTAGGGTCAGGGAGCCAGCATGGAGGTGGGGGCCTGAGATAAGGTAGAGTGGGCAGTGCTGGGGACAGAGGGTCAGGGTGGATAGGACAGAGGAGGGAGGGGCTCCCACCCCGGGCCTCGCCCTTCCCCCCTTGGCTGCCACAGCCTCAGGCGTCTAACCACCTCCCCTCCCTGTCCCCTCCCTTCCCTTCCCACCCCCTTCCCTGCCTTCTGGCTGCACAATTTGCGAAGAACATTATGTAAATGGGCTTTATGCAAATCCAGCCTCTCTCCCTACTTGCTCGCTGGACTCCTGAACCCTAATTAACTTGCCAAAGCCTGATGTTGCCATCCCCTCTACACCAGCCCAGCCCCCAGCCCGCTCCCCCGACCAAGAAATCCATCTTGGAGACCAGCGGTCTAATCACCCCCTCATTTGGATGTGCAGGCTGTCGCCCACACCAGTCGCAGGAGCAAGCAGCCTCAGCCTGCTGACACTGGGGCTGGTGCTCAGCTCCCAAATAAATGCCTCTCTTCCCCCCCACCCACCCTCCACCTGCTTTATTTGTGCTTGCTTCTAGGACCAGACACAGCCTGAGGAAAGTTGATGCAATTTCTCATTATCTTCAAGCCTTTTTTCCACCACTCCGCATAACCCTGTTCTCCCCGACCTCCAGGTCAGGGACCCAGAACTCTCTCTCCTCCCTCTCTCTCAAAATAGCCACTCAGGGAAAGAGCAGGGGTCTGTTGTTTCTGAAACGAGACCAGCAAGCCTGTGTCCGGAGCTCCTGTTCCTGCAAAGCGCAGTTGGTGCGCACTTGGCCTAGGGGAGACTCCAGGAACATCTCCACCAGCCTCCTAGAGTCTACAGTTGGTTGAGCCCAGGTTCTGCCAGCACCAGTGACCTGTCCAGAGTCCTGCCACAGGGGTGGGTGAAGGCTGCCTCCCTGCCACCCGAGGGGGCTTCCTTCCCAGACCCTTCCTCCCCGGCCTGGGTCCTTCTGCTGAGCACCCTTGTCCGAAGCAGCACAGCCGCAAGGCGCAGAGTGAACTGGCAGTCTTGTTGCATGCTCACTGTCAAGGGCAGAACAAAGCAAAACAGGAAGAATCATGTTGTCGGCTCGTCCCACTGCTGTGATGAGTCTCCAGATGTGGCCCCAAAGGCAGAATGGGAGGAGGTGGCCACCTCCTGAGAGGGGGCAGAGCAGGGATGGGGTTTGAGGCTTAATGTGTAAGTGGATTTTGAAAGATGCAGCCTGTAGGATTTTTGCCGGAGTTTGTTCTGACAACACAGAGTGGGAACAAGCAAGGCAATCATCCCTTCCTTCACTCATTCAGTCATCATTCCTCCAGGAGCTACTTCTTGTCAAGAGTGCCTGGCCCAGCGAAGATCCCGAAAGACATTTCTGCCTGTAGAGCCTGGTAACCCACTTGTCACTGCTACAGGAGACCAAGATCACCACAGGCAAACAGCCTTCCGAACTCACCTCTTTCCCGCTGCTGGCCACAACCTCCTCTCTCCACTCCTAGCCACCTGGCATCTGAATAAATAAAGCATCTGCTTTGGACATCCCCTGAATCATCTTCATTTTCATTCTGCAAAGGAGTGATGTCTGCTTGTACTTAGTCCTGAGAAGGACAGTTTGTCCTGAAAAGGGAGTTCATCTTGGAAAGAAGTATTTGGAGTCACACGCAGTTTCAATCTATGACCTCTGGCAAGGCAACACTGTCAAAGCCTTTGTTTTCTCACCTGCAAAAGGGGCATCACAAGAGTGCCTACCTCTCAAGTTGAAGGAGGCATCAATGAGGAAATGAGCAGGTGTAGAAGGCATCACCCCCATTCTTGCAGAACCCCTCGAAGTCATCAGTGTCTCGTGGATGTTGCAAACTAGAGTGTTGGAAACTAGAATTCTTGTAAGAATTTTTGGGTGAGAATTTTATTACATCAGCGACGTTATTGAAGACGGTTTTAGAAAATACTCTGGTCTAGTCACTTCACCCCCTCAGCTTCAGTTTTCTCAGTGCTAAAATGGGAATGATAAAACTAGCTACCTCACAGAGTTATTGGAAAGAATGACTTAGAGAGGTCCTAGTACTGTGTGAGTCACATAGTTGGAGCTCGATAAATTTTAGACAAAGAACACACATAGAGGTATACTCATTTATACCCAGGGATGGGATTTTTTAAAAATCAGTTCATTAATTTGAAGTTAGGCTTCCAGTTTCTCTACTAAAAAAAAAAGTTTCCTTTCTTCACTTGTGAAGGGTGTTTTAAACATAAATATTGCTTTATATTTTTCTTTTTATTTGGAAATATAAAACAAAAATTTTTTTAAGAATTGTGTAAATGACATGAGTTTACTCATTCCAATAGAGGACAAACCACTATTCCTGAGAATAAGTATTCAATCAGACGTGGGTATGCTGGGGGACTCTATATCCCAAGGCCCCAAACTCTCAGCCTTATTTTTTTTCCTTTGTTGAGTCAGGGTCTCACTCTGTCATCCAGGGTAGAGGGCAGTGGCACAATCACAACTCACTGCAGCCTCGACCTATACATACACATATATATATATCTATAAATATATATATATAGATATATATATATACTTTTTTTTTTGTTGAGGCAAGATCTTGCCAAGTTACCAGGCTGGTCTTGAACTCCTCGGCTCAAGCAATCTTCCCTCATTGGCCTCCCAAAGTGCTGGGATCACAGGTGTGAGCCACTGTGTCCAGCCTCAGCTTTAAGTAGAGGGTATGGTCTGAATGCCATTCCTGATGCTATAGCCAATGTCAATGGCTAGGATAGACATAGTATAATTTATAATTATGTTAGGAACCTTCCTACATCACCTCTCCATCCCCTCTGCTTTTGGAATTTTATCTTGGGGACAATAGAATGCCAACCACTACAGATGCTCCTACAGTTCTAGTTCATGGACAGCAATCAGTGCAAATAGGCCTCATTTACCATGCTGTCTCCTAGCAATTGGTAGACGCAGCCCAAGTACTGTGTTAAGAAGGATTCTGATGTTCTTGTTCAAGCTCAATGCCAAAGAGTACCTTATTGATTAGCGATGTCTGCTATGGAGGCAGGTAATTGTCAGTGTGCGTGTGCCTCATGAATGTTAATCCCCAAGCTAGTATAGTCCCTGTGTATGATGGTCGAAGCAGCAGGAATTCAGAGAGGAAAATCAACTTGCCAGGGTCACACAGCTATAGTGGCAGAGCCAGAGCAAGAATAAATATCTCTCAGCTCCATGCCCACTCGGGTCTCTTTCCTCTCCATCAGGATGCATGCAGGTTCTTCATCAAGGCCCAGGGGTATCTACGTGATAGTCATAACATTTGGCACTTGTTACACTACTTACCCCCTTATGGTTCCAAATAGATTTACAGTGATTGTACCCCAGATATACACATGTTGGAGAGAAATGTGCACATGAGAAGAGGATTAAGATAAAGCAGAGAAGGTAACCAGGGCAAAGGGAAAATAAGAATTAAAAAATAAGAAGCCAAGAGCGAGTTTGGTGCAGAAAAACGCTGTCCCTCTGCAGTTGCTAGGCAACTGGTGGCCAAATCTAAAAGGGAAGAGGAATCTAGATGTTTGAAGATAGAAGTTGCTCAAAAGAAGCAGCTCTCCTTGGTATTCCCCTGGGAGCAATACCTCCCATGGGTGCTCAGGCCAAGGCAGCTGTGATATGGCAGAGGCTGTTTCTCAAAAACATGTCTCCAAGAAAGTAAGCAATTTGGGTACCATTGACGTTTGGAATGTCTCTCGGGCAGGTTGATGATGGAATGTCAGAGTGTGATCCAAGCATTCAGAACTCTTGACATCCAAGTTGCCGATGACCATCCTGTTTCCAAAGCCAAGGATCAGACTCCACTGTTCCTCTCTTTTGACCTCTGGGCAGCGTTTGATGTACTGATGGCTTCTCTCTCTGGGTTTATGTTCCCCCCAGGACATCTGCTCCAGGGTACTTCTCCTGTCCTCCCACATCTAAGTCTGTAGGCTCCAGGATTCAGTCACAGACTTCCCCTTAGACTTACCTGTCCTCGGTTCCTTAAAAACCATCTTTAGGCTGATGCCTTCAGAACGTCTCCTCCCATCCTGACCTCTCTTCTGAACATCAGTCGCACCGTTCAGCTGTCTCCTCAACGTCTCAGTCAGGACATTCACTATACCTCAAACTTCACACACCCACCTCAAACCTAGATCCCCTGCCGTGCTCTCTCCAACCTGGTGCCACACCCCATTCCAGGAACTGGCCCCACCCATCACACAGGTGCTCAGGCCCGAAACCTCCCACTCAGACCTTCACTCCTCACTCCTTAGGGCACCCAGCGTCCAGTCCATCAGCAAGTCCTGGGCACCCTGGTGCTGAAACAAGTGCTAGTGCACCCCTCTCTGGCCCTCCTGCCCCTTCCTCTCCCACCCAGATGGCAGGAAAGCCCCCTCCCCCATCTCTCTTCTGCCCCTGTAGTCAAGTCTCCAGGCAGAATCCAAAACAACTATTTTGGAAATTTCACTCTCAAGGCATCATCACCCTGCTCAACACTCACCCATGGCCACCCCATCACCAGGAAAGCGGCGGCCCTGGCCCCACACCTGGGCCTGACTCCCTGCCTACTCCTCCCCTCGCCCACTCGGCCCCCACCAGGTCCTTCCCTGTTACTCACACGTGCTGGAGACCCTCTCTTCTCGTGGCCTCTGAGTCTCCTGGTCTCTCCTCCTTGGACAACTCTTGGCCCACTCCTCCACCCATGACACTGAGGAAGCACCACCTCCTCCGGGGAACCTTCCTGAACACCCTATTTTACTTCTTTTTTATTTCAATAGCTTTAGGGGTGCACAAGGTTTTTGGTGACATGGACACCTTGTATGGTGGTGAAGAAGTCCAGGCTTTAAGTGTACCGGTCACCTCCAGTAGTGCTCATTGTACCCACAGATGATTTTTCATGCCCCCCTCCTCACCCTCCCACTTCTGAGCCTCCAATGTCCAGATCCTCCTATTTTAAATGAACTCTACCATCCTCCCCAAGCCCCCACCCGCCTGGAGTCTCTCCCCTTCCCCCCAGCCTGCCTCTCACTCATCATCTGTCTCCTTCCCACCTTTCCACACATCCGCCTTCCCATCTCTGACCTGTGGGAGAAGAGGTCTCCTCTTCCTCACTACACTCGCCTCGCCTCATTTATCCACCACTGTACCCTCAGTAGCCCGCACATAGTAGGTGCTCAATACACACATGTTGCCTGGAGAACACGCTAGTGGTTGGCTTATTCCAAATAACCTCATCCGCTGAAAACTCCAAAGAGGTCAGCCCAGAGAGAAGGCCCCTAGGTGTTGCCATGCCTGGAGGAGCCCATCCTGAGGGTTTTGCCTCTGCTGATGGCATCAGCCCCATCAGTCCCCTTGGCTGATGCCACCAGGGAGACCCCAGTATTTCCATAGCCTCCTTTTAATCATAAATATCTCCCCTTGGTGTCAACTGAACCCTTGGAAATCACTGGAGGAAAAACTGTCACTAAACCCCAATAAATTGCTAAATGCCCAAGTCGACCAGGCCAATTTACAGCAGGTTTTGACTTTAATAATGTTTTGTCTTAGATTTGGCCCTAATTATAAATCATTTGCAACTGTGGTTTAAACCATAAGCAAATCTTACATGGCATTCTTATTATCTACTTAATATCTCAGAGAGGGAGATTTATGGAATCACATTCTGGGAATTAAGCAAACGAGGAAACTTTTAGGCGAGGGTGAAACACGTGAAAATTATAGTTTTGTCATAAAACGTTGATTGATCAATGATTATTGTAAAACTGTGGTAACTGTGCTGGCGTCAACATAAATCTATAATTGGCTGGATTTATTCTTTTTCAAAATACTATATTTCCCACGGTTTTGACCATCGTGTTAATCTGAGTCTGTCAGATTTACTGTGGTTTTAACTTAATTAACTCCATTTAGCTTATGCATATGTGTGTGCATCGGGTGTGCATTACATATGCAGATATATATGTTTTAAATACATTTACATGTCTTTAAAATGCATTGCTCCCAGTCAATTTCATTTTTTTATTTTTTTATTTTTTTTCAGAGATGGGATCTTGCTGTGTCACCCAGGCTGGAATTCAGTGGCATGATAATAGCTCAGGCAATCCTCCTACCTTGACCTCCCGGGGAGCTTGGACTACTGGTGCATATCACCATGCCCAGCTAATTTTTGTATTTTTTATAGAGATGAGGCCTCACTATGTTTCCCAGGCTGGTTTTGAACTCCTGGACTCACGCAATCATCCAGCCTCAGCCTTTCAAAGCACTGGGATTACAAGCATGAGCCACTGTGCCCAGCCCATAATTCTGTATAGACTCAACTTCAGTAAAGCTCAGCAGCAACTGCTACCGCATCAACTCTGAGGTGAGAAAATTAAGATTTCAGAAGGGCGACTTGCCCAAGGTCATACAGCTAACAAGTGGCGGGACTGAGACTCCAGACCCACGTTCTTATACACTGTATCTCACTGCCTCCACAGTTCCTGGGCTCTGCAGCCTCCCTCCTTCCTGGACCTCTGGTCACCCTTCCCAAGTCTACGCCAAGGGAAAGAAGGGTCTGGTCCCACTGCGGCAACCTCTCCCTGTCTAATTGCTGAGGACAGAGCTGAGATGTACACCGCTGCTTTGAGGCTGACATCGGCCCCTCGCTTGATGTGGAGTTTTGCGATTGTGTTTAATAGCACTTTATTTTCCCTGATTCCCACTATGTAGCCAGTCAAAACTGTTTTCTGAGCGCCCATTTCTGAGTCACTGATTCATGGTGTCTGTTCTCAAGTTGTCTCGGGTCAAGAGAGCCAGCCGTGTCTCTATGAGCTCAGACATTAGACTTCACTAAAAAGTAAACACTCCTGACCACGGAAAAAAATGTTGGCTGCCACAGAATGTTCACATGCAGTCTCCCATCTTGCGTTCTTCCCCCTCTTCCCCCACTTCTCCCTCCCCCCTTTCCTTCCCTTCCATGTTGATTTTCCTTTCTCTCATCCCTTTCTCCCTCTGTCTTTATTTTCTTCAACCTTCTCTCCCTTCTTTCAAACCCTTCTTCCTTCTTCCATTTCCTTCTTCCTTGTGTATTTTTATCCCCCTTCCTCTATTTATTTTCTCCTTTTTCTCTTCCGTCCTCTATTCTCTTGTTTCCTGTATTTTTTGCTATGGTTGTTTTAAAATGTACCCAGGATTTTGCTTTTATTCAAGTATGGTGAAGCCTAACAGAGCAGGAGCCAACTGCCATTAAAAGGTAGTTTATTACTCATAGGTCCTGAGAGGAGGAGACACGCCATGCTACACGGGTTCATGGGGGAGGGCACCAGGATCTTTCAGGAGGCAGAAGGAACCAGGGGAGAGTATGGGCCAGAGCTCTTCGCGTGGCTTTTGCTGGAAGGAACAGGTGAGTCTGGGTACGCAGACTTAGTATTGGTTAGTTCAAGTAATTTCAGAGGACTCTAGTTGGCCCTGGGGATATTTGGGGCAAGTGCATGGTATCCTGGACTGCAAGAACCTGGTAAAAGAGGATTTGTTTGTTTGTGTGTCAAAGGCTTGCTCTGAAGGCAATGGGTTTGCCACCCCTGGGAATCAGCGAACCCTGGGAGGGGCAATCCCCATGAGCCCGAGATTGCAAAGCATCATAAAAGGCAGAAAATAAGGAAGATGAAGAATGTGTCTTCCTTCCTCTCCTCTCTCCCTTCCCTTCTTCTCCTCCCTCCTTTCTCTCCCTCTTTCTCTCCCCCCTCTGCCTTCCCGAGACTCTGAAGAACTCATGCAAAGGTTCAGGCGAGCGGTGACAACAAGCTGGGCTGAGTGGGCGACAAGGAGCCAAAAGAGGACAGGCATCCTCAAGAACAACTTGCGCCCTCGTTTTCAGGGGCTGGATGTGGCTCCGCATCCCAGGAGAAAGCCTGGCTCAGCTTTGCCTGCTGCCCGAGCCGCTCCTCGGCTCCTGGGAGCCGTCCATCCCTTCCTGGCCCCTGGTGTGGCGGTGGCCGCAGCCCCACCCTGCCCCTAGCCCGTGGGTTGGTTGTTTTGCCCAGGCCTGGAATTACCCAAATCCCCTTAAATACATGGCTGCAAATGAGGACCCTGGAAAAAAGGCAATAATTGTGACAGTAACTCACGGGGCCAGGCCTGACACGTCTCTAATTGCCTGCTAAAATTGTCGCTGTCTCCTAAAGTGCAAATTATCACCCGAAATGACAAGAATAATGAATGAGTAACTCTGATGTAATGCAACAATTAGTCCTCAAAGACACTGTCTAATATGGTAATGCAGAACACCCACTCCTTGTTATTAAGTGCCTGATAATTATTTAATTATCTATCTGCCAGCATGATTTACTTGGTTTATTTAGCTGCAGATGTGGGCAGGAGCATTTGGGTTTAAGGTCAGAGCGAGCTGGCCCCTCCGCCGGCTGCCTCGGCGGTTTGCTTGGGTGCTGGGGGCTGCCGCCCGTCTGACTCCTCTAATTGGCTTTGGCAGTGCTGACCCAGAGTCAGAAAATCGTCTCCTCTCCACCCCTAGCGCTGGTTCAGGGTCACGCGGGGGGCAGAGGGTCCTGAAGACCAGGGCTCAGAGTATCTGCTTTCCCCTGGTCTGTTGGACCCAGACAGGTGATCAGAATGTCAAGGGGAAGCAGCCACCCCCTACTGAGCTTGATGTGTTTACTCTGCACGGGGCACAGTGCCAAGTCTTACACAAGTGTCAGCTCCTTCCATCCTTACAGTAATAGGAACCGTTGGTATCGGCATGCGAAGGAGGAGGAAACTGAGGCTTGGAGGATGAGGTCATTTGCCTGATATTCCACGGTGAACAAGCGGTGCGCTGGGACGAGTCTTTCTGCCCTCAGAGCCACCATGTTCTCCCGGACCCAGCCAGCTGCCAGCATGATGCTGGCCCCAAAGCCATGAGTCATAGCTCATTCCAGTTCATGCCCAGGAGAGTCTAGGGTGGGGATGCAGGAGGGTCAGGGTCATGCTCTCAAAATCACAGAAGGACTGACAGGAAAGAAGAAAGCGTGGTCCTGACACGTGTTGCCTCAGGAACCAACCTGGAGCCGAGGAGGAGAAGCCACTCCGGGGAGACAGACTTGGGATCTACATGAGGCACCGCTTACTGTCCGAGGGCTTTTGGGCAGGTCCCTTGGCCGCACACAGCCTCAGTTTTCTCCTCTGTAAAGTGGGGCTGATCAGGTCTCTCTATGAACGCCTGCTGAAAGTACCCCTCAGCATCAGCCCCTGTTGGGCTCCCTTTGCTGAATGTGACAGTATCTGGGATGATCTTGCATATCTATTAACTTGTCCCCACCCACCCCTACACACATCCCCACACAGAATAGAAGCGCCAAGGGGGCAGGGACCTTGTCTGTTTGTTCATCCATCCAATGCCCCGTGCCTGGCGCGGTGCTTGGCACACTGCAGTCACTCGGGAAATATCTGTAGAATAAATGCAGAAATGAAGGAATGATCAGAAGCCAGGTGGGGTCCCAGGCCAGGCAGCCGGCCCGTGTGGTGTCCCAGCGTCTCTGCCCACACCACTCCCCGCTCCCCACCCCATCCCAGCCATGCATTCTGACAGCACCTCACCCCCACGCCCGCACATCTTCAACAGGAAGTCGTAGTTGGTGACTCCAGTCACCCACCGTCTGCGACATCCTTGCTCCAGGGCCCAGCCCACCTGGCACTCCAAGTTTCCGCCAGCGCCTTCCATGCCACACTACCTGAGGTGGGCCTGATTGGCCCAGGCCACTTGGAGCAGACGGTCTCAGCGGCCCACACACCCACATCTCCTTGATGCTTCCCACTTCTGGGCACTTCTGCCCAACTGCGGCCTTCCCATCGGTGCATGGTTCCCATGGCCTGGGAGCTCTGCATGGCTGCATCGGGGGCTGTGCTCATTTGGGCTGCGAATTAAGCTCCCTGGGCATCGTCTTCAGTAATTCCTGCCAGGAGTCAGCTGGTGAGTAACCCAGCTCCCCATCCTCAAGGGGAGGTCCCATGGAAGCGTGAATTCTAGATGACCACCCCGTTTTCCCAGGGGGACAAAGCTCCAGGTCCCCAGGTGGTGGACGCTGCTGGTGCACCCCTGAGGTCCCCTCTGAGAGGCCAATGCATCCAGCCCCCTGCTGCAGGGAACGTTGGCTGCTAACACTCATGGCTGCACTGCACAGCTCAGAGCTGCCCTGAGCTACCAAAGGCCGCCCCATCTAGAAATACCTGGGAGGACACTCTTTCTTCCCAGGGGTCACCTCACCAGTAATTCACCGACACAAGGATCCAAAGGCCCGGCTCTTGGCTCCAAGGCGAGACACCTCTATGGCCTAGTCAAACTCCAGAGCTCCCAGTAGGATCGGCTGGCAGCAAGACTTCATGGAAACCACGTCTTCGAGTAGCTCGGTGAAGGCGGGGCCATGCCTCTTGCTCTCTTCCTCGCTCCTGCACGTGGTGTCGTACTTGTTGAGTGAGTGAGTGAATGAATGCATATGTATGGACAGGCAGACACATGTAAATCAATAAATCCAAGGCATGTCATTCCCAAATCAGATCCCACACACCTCAATTTCTTGGTCTGTGCATGGAAGCGGTGAAAGGTCATCAAAAAGGGAGGGCTGGGCTGGGAATCAGGCAACCTTGGTTCTCACCCTTGACTCACTGGGGGGGCGGGGGGGGG
>CAUYQG010132237.1:0-38811 GCA_963574415.1 Tarsius wallacei
AGGCTGAGGTGAGTGGATTGCCTGAGCCCGCGGGTTCGAGACCCGCCTGGGCAGGCGAAACCTCATCTCTACAATAAATCAAAAAAATTAGCTGGGCGTGGCAGCGCACGCCTGTAGTTCCGGCTACTCGGAAGGCTGAGGTGGAAGGATCGCCGGAGCCCAGCAAGTCGAGGCTGCGGTGGCCGGAAGCGGCCACTGCACTCCAGTCTGGGCGGAGTGAGACGCCAACTCAAAAAATAAATAAATAAATAAAATAAAATAAAATATACTAAAATATAATGTATTGTTGGTGGTTAGATCATGACAAAACTTTTTTTTTTTTGCTGTATATGTTCTATTTACTACAAAGAACAACATGTCTTTCATGCCAAGTGGAAAACCATGTACTTCTACACAAAAAAAAGCCTAAATTACAAAATGTAGTCATTATTTTAATACTCCCTCTACAGACTTTTTCTTTTCTCATAACATTGATCAAATTAATTATAACTATTAGCTGTCATAATATAGCCTATGCTTATCTCTCTTCCCTCATACATTTTTATTATGGAAATTTTAATAAATGCACTGTAAAATTATTTTGCCCTTGGAACATTACAAAATTACTATTGTAGCTCAAGTTACTGTCTTTATCTAATGTCCCCTTACCATCTCCAAAATTTAATCATATTGGGCCTTAAGCAAGAACCCCTGAAATCTATGAATAAGCTTAGCAAAGGCTTGACATATTAAGCATACAAATGTTAGTTTGTGATTCTGAGTGTTTTAGGGCATTTGATTTCATTTTACAAAAGCAGCAACTTTTCTATCAAGAAACCAAACAAAAACAGCTTAGGAAAAGTTATAGATGATAATAGATGGTAGACGGACAGACAGACAGATAGCAAACAAATAAGCAAATGATGAAACTGTACTGGATCTTTGTCCCTTCAGATCCAGCCTCCACATCTCTCCACTCTATTCTGTCATGGGAGTCTGACCTTATAGGCTGCAGCAGCTGCATCTAGCGCCCTCTATCTTCCAACTTAGGTTTGTCCAATGGAGGGTACCAGCAGGCGAGCAGAGGGACATGCCCTCCCTGCTGGGCCTTACTTGGCAGTGCTGGGGTTCTCTTCAAATGGAAGACAGCTAGATCCTGAGTCTCAGCTCTCTTAGCCTAAGGGTGATGATGACTCCTTGCCGCAACACTTATACTTCCCTTAGCCCTGCTGCTCCTTATCATTGTTGGAATTGACTGTCTCCCTAACTTCAGCTCTTGTGATAGATGTGTGTCTGTACTTTATTGTGCTTTAATTTACAATCCCTGATGAGTTATGCTTAGCCATTCGGAACTCCTCTTTTGTTATTCTTGTTGATCATTTGGATATACTCTTTTGTGAGGAGTCTGTTTGTCTTTACTATTGTTTTAAAATAATAAAATCACGTCATTCTTTTATTACTTTGTAGGAACTCTTTATTCTAATTATAAGCACTTTATCAAATATATAAGTCTGTGGTTTTCCTTTCAGTGTTAAAATGTCTTTCAATAAAGTAAGTTCTTACTTTTAATGTAACCCGCTCTCGATCTTTTTTGTTATGGTTTGAGTTTTTTGCATTCTGCTTAAATCTTTTTCTACTCCAAGATCTTGAAGATCTTGTTTTCTTCGAGAAGCTTTGCTGGCTTCCTTTTCATATTTATAACTATGATCTATTTCAAATTAATTTTTTCTTATGGCATATATATATAGGGAATCAAAGTACTTTTTTTCCATTAGAGATTCAATTGACCTAGCACTATGTACCTCACTGAACTGCAACAATATTTTTGTCATATGTCATATCTCTTATCATGTGTGGAACTGTTTCTGGGCTCTGTGTGGTATGTTTGTGTTTGTGTTAATCTTACATTGTCTTAATTACAGTGGCTTTATAGCAAATTGTTATATCTGTATTGGACATCCTTCGCTTATTCTTCTCTTTCAAGATTACTTTCTGTACTAGTTTTTCTCCATGTTTATAGAAAGTGTGCAAATTTTGGAGTTTTGATTGAGATTGTATTGCAACTATAAATAAATTTTGGAAAAACTGTACTTAATAAAAGATTGAGTTTTAATTTTGCTTTGAATACAGCTTTAGTTGTACTCTGTAGGTTTTGCTACATATGTGAGTAAACATTCCTTCACTGCAGATCCCTTTTAGTGGTTTGAATATTCTGCCAGTAGATATATATTTAATAACTGTCTACTATGAGTAAAGCACAAGACCCAAAACTGAATAATTTAAAATGATATTTGGGGGAATATGGGGAGGGGATATCAGAGAGAGTAGAAGAGAACTAACTTTTCATGTTCTTTACTAGGAAGACAATAGATGACAGTTAAGACAAAATGTAAGAAAAAAGAGGGAAAACATGATATTTTAAGATATATAGGAAAATGTCAGAAAATAAGAAATGATTAAAAAACGGAAATTAACTAGCTCAGGTAAACAGAAATAGCCAGTATTAAAAAGCAGGTTAGAGGATCTTTTTTTTTCTACTGCATAACTCTAACTTTTAGCTGCTATAACTGTAATTGTTAAGAAATATAATTTTTATTTAGTTTACTAAAATGACTTTAAGGAAGATTTAAAAAATAATTAAAATATTTTTTCCTTAAATAAAACAATGTTTTAAACCTACAAAATAGCTAAAATACCTTTATATTATAAAATTTCCTTGAGAAAAGTACATTTTTCTCAGAAGAAAAATTGAAATGTCTAATTTCTTCTCGCATCTGATTTGTGACTAGATGCAATACAATATCATATTCAAATCATAAATTATCTGAACCGAAGTATAAGTCTGAGGTTTAAAATTAGTGACTCTACTGGATTGTGGCACAGGTAAATGACACAACAAAATATAACAAAAATATTCTATGTGGAACATTTTCAATATTGATTTTAAACTATGTTATATTGCTTGATTTATGTTTCTAGAGGAAATAAAGCATAGACAAATGAACAGTTCACGACTGCCCCCTGCTGTATGCAAAAATGAGGGGAAAAAAAACTAAGAAAAGACCTGCTGGCTGGGCTCAGTGACTCAGCCTGTAATCCCAGCACTTTAGGAGGCCAAGGCAAGTGGATTGTCTGAGCTCGCGGGTTCTAGACCAACCTGAGCAACTTGGCGAGATCTTGTCTCTACAATAAATCAGAAATTAGCCGGTCGTGGTAGCACGCGCCTGTAGTTCCGGCTACTTGGAAGGTTGAGGCGGAAGGATCATCTGATCATCTGAGCCCAGCAGGTCAACTCTGGGGTGAGCATGCCACTGCAGTCTAGCTTGGATGACGGAGTGGGACTCAGACTAAAAAAAAAAAAGACCTGCTATCTTGCCCACAAGATCTGACTTACATTACAAGTCATGTAACATCTTGTAGCACAATGACTACACCAATCATTCTCTCTGTAGAATATGCTGACTGATAGTCAATGCAAAATGAGCCCTTGGATTAAATTGCTATGGTTTCTAGAGCACCTTAAGATTTTGAGAGAAAAGATGAGAATTTTATAAAACTTACACTAGAAGATGATAATTTTATAAAAATTGCACTAGAAGTTCATATCACTAGTTCTTGACGCAGCTAGCATTTCAGAGACAAGTTTAGAAGAAAATTATCTTGTTACTAATATGTCAGTATAGTTTATCTTTGAAAGTTAGTGTCTTACTGTGGGAAGAACATTTAGAGAACATATAATCTGGATGGTCAGGCAATGATAAAATCCTGTTGTTACAAACCAGCATAAGCCAATTATGTCTTTTAGAAACTATAAAGTCCTTTTTTCTAGTGTATGTAGAAAACCTTCAGCTATGGGAGAGGAAGACTATACCCTCCTCACTAATAGGCAGATTCCTGTAACAGAAACAAATCTTTAACCACATTCTGCCAAACATACAAGCATGCATTAGCAAACAGGAAGAAGTCATCCAACCTAGCCTTGCAAACTGAGAGATTTCTCTGTCCTCTGGCACTCTCACAAACTCTAACGCCAGTCTTTTAGCAGAATCAGCCAACTTTTTGCTGAGGCCACAAAATGATCCTTTCAAATGAGGTGAGGTAGTAGTGTGGGGAGGAAGGCAGGACCAAATATAGCATTCACAAAATATTTTCTTACGTTAACAAATTAATAGTATCATACCTAATAAAACTTAGAATTATTCCTGAGCACTGTCTCATTCCAAGTTCTTTTTCAATTTTTAAATATATAAAAAAAATGCAATTTACAACATTTAAACTGTATTTCTCAATACTTTTCTAACAATGCTGTAACTAGTAGGGATTTCCCACGTTGGTTGGGTATATACTCCTGAGTCCTTGTGTAAAAGGCTTATTTTGAGGCTAATTAAATGATCTCAACCAACCTTCTTGTCAGATAAGATGACAGATTTCTCTGTGATAGGAGAGGGGACAGTGGACAAAGCAGAGCTTTGGTGCTGGGCACATTTTTATATATTTATTAACCATTTGAGTGTGTCCTTTGGGAAAAAAATGTCTATTCCGGTCCTTTGGCCATATGTTTATTCGGTTTTATTTTGCTTTTTGGTTTTGGGGTTTTTTTGCTATTGATTCATATGAGTTCTTTGCATATTTTGGACATTAGTCTCCTATTGTATATATACAATGTTATTTGCAAATATTATTGCTTGCAAATATTATCTTCCATCCTGTAGGTTGCCTTTTCATTTTGTTGGTTGTTTCCTTTACTGTGCCATAACTTTTTATTTGATGCAGTTCCAATTGTTTATTTTTAGTTTTCATTGCCTGTGTTTTCAGAGTCATATTTATAAAATCATCAAGATTAATGTCATAAAACTCTTCCCTTGTGTTTTATTCTAGGATATTTGTGGTTTCAGGTCTTATGCTTAAGTTCATTTTGAACTAATTTTTGTGAACTGCATAAGATGAGAGTCAGGTCTAATTTTATTCTTTAGCGTGCGGATATCCAGTTTTCCCAACACCATTTATTGAAGAGACTTTCCTTTTCCTTTTCTGTACTCTTAGTACCTTTTTGAAGATTAGTTTACTATATATGTATAGGCTTACTTCTGAACTTTCTTCTGTTCCATTGGTTTATGTGTCTGTTTTTATGCCAGTACCATACTGTTTTGATTACTATAGCTTTATAATGTATGAAATAATGCTCAATATCACTAAACATTAGGGAAATTAATATCAAAGCCACAATAAGATATCACTTCACACTTCTTGGGATGGTTGTTATCAAAAAGTCAAATGAAAGCAAATGTTGATGAGGGTGTGAAGAAAAAGAAACCCTTGTACACTGTTGATGGAATTGTGAATTGGTACAGCCATTATAAAAAGCAGTATAGCAGTATAGAAGCTTTTCAAAACACTAATAGTAGAACTACTAAATGATCCAGTGATTCTGCTCCTGAACATATATCCAAAGGAATTAAAATCAGTATCTTGAATAGTCTGCATTTCCGTGTGCATTACAGCACTATATACAATAGTCAATATGGAAACAACTTAAATGTCTATTGAGGGATAAATAGATAAAGAAAAAGTGGCATGTATATATTTACATACAATATAATAGAATTCAACCTTAGAGGACACTATGGTGAGTGGATAAACTTAGAGGACACTATGCTGAGTGAAATAAGTCAGACCCAGAAAGACCAACACTGCATGATCTCACTTATATGTGGATTCTAAAAAAGTGGAATTCAGAAATAGAGTTGAAAAGTGCTTGCCAGGGCCTGGGGATGGGGCAAAGGGGATTTTTGTCAAAGATTACAAACTTTCAGCATAAGATAAATAAGTTCTGGAGATAAAATGTACAGCATGGTAACTATAATTAATAATAATAATATGTTGGATAATTGAAATTTTGTAAGAGTCGATGTTAAGATAACTATATAAGGTGATAGATATGCTAATTAACTTGATTGTGGTAATCACTCTACAATGTATTAAAAATCACATTGTACACCTTAAATATATACAATTATTTTTCTATTATATTCAATAAAGCTGAGAAATAAATAAAACTTTGTGATTACAGATTCCACTGTCCTGGATTCTTATATTTGTTCCTGTAAAGTTATTGTCCAAAGTGGCTGAAGACAGAGATCAGTGACTTCTCTGAGTTTTCAAAATACGTGATGTATGATGGTTTGGAGCCTCCTTTCCATTACTTATTTTATATTTGACAGATATGGGTTTCAACTTGCTTTGAATAAAAATTCCCATGGATAGAGTCTATGAAGAAGCTTTTAAGACCAGGAGGAACTAATACTCATTCCTCTCTAAAAGAAAAACTTTGACAATTGATTAATTGATTAGTCAATTTTCAAACTATACAAGGACAATGCATAATTATCACCAGCAGATGACATGAGTGATTGCAAAAGATAGAGGAGACATTGTGAACAATAATAGAAAACTTGGAATATTCTTGTAAGATCACTAGAAAGTAAAGTACAAGTACAAAGGAAAGCATCAAAAACGATACATCTAATTTTGCTATTATCAAAAGATGAGTCAAAATCAGAGAGTGATGGAATTGATCAGAGAAAATATGCTAGAAATGAGTTTTGCATCACCTCTTAAAGGAAGAAAGACAATTTATTTGATTAACAGAATCAAGTTGAAAGCTTAATCTTTTTTTTTTTAGTTGAAGTCTCACTTCTTTGCCCAGGCTGGAGTGCAGAGGCACTCATGCTCACGGCCACCCCAGAGTCGACTTTCTGGCTCCAGTGATCCTTTCACCTCAGCCTTCCAAGTAGCCAGAACTACAGATGCACACTACCACGCCGGGCTATTTTTTATTTTATTGTAGAGATAAGGTCTCGCCAGGTTGCCCAGGCTGGTCTTGAACCCGTGGGCTCAGGCAATCCACTTGCCTTGGCCTCCCAAAGATCTGGGATTACAGGCTGAGCCACTAAGCCCAGTTGAAAGTTTAATCTTTAGTGTGTTAGAGAAGTTGAAGAATCCTCTAGGTAAGTATGCTAGGATAATACAGATAAACCATGTCAATGAGAACTACAGGGCATATAAAGAGAATCTGATGGAATGAGGACTGCTGGCAACTAAGCCCTTGAGACATGATCTTGATGCTAGCAACACATCGAATCTTGGCAGTACACAACTTCCCAGCAAAAGGTAATGCAGTCCCTTTTCAAGCCAAAAAAAATTGTATAATATTAGTCATAAATAATTAAATGCATTAAAATTATTTTTCGATATAAACTTGTATTTAGATTTTAAATGAAAAGGTAAAATCATAATTATTGGAAAATTAATATAACAGATTAACATATAGAAGAAGAGCAGAAGTAAATGTTAGAAGAAAGAAAAGACTACTGTTGTGATCAATAACACAAACAATAAGCTTTATGTTTCCTGCCAGGCAAATGAAACAAACGAATCAAACAATTTAATGATGGATTATCTTAGTAGAAAAAAAAATCAAGAGATTTTTAATGTGCTACAAAGATGAGCTTCATTATGGTTATACTAATTAAAGACTGAAAATCACTTCTGGATAGGACAGAATGGGTTCCCAGTCTGTACTTAATTTTTTTTTTTTAATCCTATTGTTTCTTGTTCAGGAAAGAATCTTCAGTCAGCTCTCAAGATTCCTTGTCATTTATCACCTTTGGTTGGAGGACCTGTCAAAGCTTATAGTAGTTATTTGTCACTTTTGCTTTTTGGTTTGTTTTGTTTTTTGAGTCAGAGTTTCACCCGGATGCCCAGGCTGGATGCAGTGGCATGCTCACAGTCACTGCAGCCTCAATCTTCTGGGCTCAGGTGATCCTTCTGCCTCAGTCTTCCAAGTAGCTGGAACCACAGGCACGTGCTACCATGCCTGGCTAATTTTTTTTTTATTTATTGTATAGACGAGGTCTTGCCAGGTTGTCCAGGCTGTTCTCAAGCCCCTGGGTTCAGACAATCCTCTAGCCTCCGTCTCCCAATGTGCTAGGATTACAGGTGTGTGCCAACATGTCTGACACGTTTTGTCACTTTCAATGGGTTGTAATAAAATAGAGCATTCAGTTTTAGTATAATTTAGATAAGTGTTATTTTAAGTGGAAAGATCTTTTACACAATGTGCAGATTTTTTAAGTTGTATTTACATGTGAATATATTGCTCCCTTACATCTTCATCCCACTCCCACCCACCTCCTATACTTCATGGCCCAAAATAAACACGGTTGGCAAAACACAATCACATCAGGTGCAATTTCTGGTAAAGGCAACATGAATAAGCTTTCCAGCTATAAGGATCATTGCTCAACATTTCTGTATCTTAAATGGGTTTCAGAATAGTAAGGGATCACAGTGCTTTCCATTTGTTGGAAATGATCCAGTTGCATGTATCTGGAATAACTTGCTCCATCTGTCCCCAAACAATTTGTTAGATTACCAAAATCATGAAGCTAAGCATAGATTCTTGGGAAAGGAACTGTAGGGGCCAGCATGAATTTACAATCATACTCAATTCTATACCTCTTTCCTTTGACCGGAATAACTTGTCTAATTTTAATGCTCACATTTAAAATGAAGGAAGGTATGCCCCTTCCTTGTTCAGAATGAGTTGGAAATATGATCTGTAATTAAAAGCACAATGATTCAACTTCTCCTCAACTGAAGAGGCACCAATGATTGGCATCTTCCAAAGAGGATTACATGCTCTTATGATGCTTGTTGATTCGCATTTTGAAATGCAATTATTCTCACATATGCCCTATTTTAACTCAAACTAACAAAGTTAAAAGATTTCATGGAATTGTATATCAATAATCAATGCCAAACACAACATTTTTTTCTTAGAAACCAGCCCTTCCACTAATTTTCCATAAGAGACTTAATAAACCTAAGTTAATTTTGCTTATGTGACCATGGCCTGTAGCTGTGTAACCTTGAACAAGTTGTCTGGCTTTTATATGCCTTTGAGTTCTTATTTGTAAAATACAGACAACAATAGTATTCACTCATAAAGTTCTTGTGAGAACTAAATAAGATAATACACTTAAAGCTCTTGTAATAGAGGCTAACACATAGTAAGGACAAACTATGTTAGCAGTCAATATCATTGATACCAAATTTTGTACACTTTGGTGACATCCTATTGTTCATATCACTGTAGCATGAGATTATGCAACCAACCAGATCAACAACTAGGAAGAATAATTCTCACAGTCATAGTTTTTCATTTTAAGAGATTATGAATAGTCCAATTAATTTCTTGCGTTAAAAGATCTCAGATAAAAAGAATCTGGGAAATTAATTACTTTCTTAGATGAGTCAATAACAAAGCTAGAAATAAAAAAAAAATCCCTTGGTTTTGACACATCCCAATCTCTAGCTATGCATATTTTTGAAGAAATTAGCAGTAGGATTATGGATGATATTTAATTTTTTATTCTGTCCTTGGTCTTTAAATGTTTCTAAGCCAAGGAAGTATTATAAGCTGAGCATCCCTAATGAAAAAATCCAAAATGCTCCAAAATTCTAAACTTTTGGGGTACCAGTATGACATCCAAAGGAGCATTTCACATTTCAGATTTCCAGATTAGGAATACTGAACCGGTAATGCAAATATTCTAAATTTTTTTAAAAATCAAAATCTCAAATACTTCTATGCTGAGCATTTTGGATAAAGGATAACCAACTGATACTTCAATAGTAATAACAGAAATAAGCACCAAAAACAGAAAACAAAACAAAAAAAACCCCTGACAGTATTTTTTTAAAGGAAGAAGTTAAAGAAAATGTCATTTTAATAATAACTTGTTGAATACAAAGTTTTATGACTTCAGAAAATAAGTTTTAGTGATCCAAAACATTTTAAAGCTACAATTCATAATCTGATAATATACATAAATGAGGAGCAGCTACAGTGACTTGAAAAATAATTTCCAACTTGTTTTCTATGAATAACATGTTGAAGACTCATCTTAGGGCAATATGGGAGAATCCCCTCCACCACTACACCTACAATCAAGTGAATGCAATGTATGAACATTAATTATCCATTAGTACTCAAATGTTGATGTTCCAAAGTTCTACTTGTATATTTATGAATAGCATTTCTTTAAGTGTCTTTGAGGTTTCTCAACAATGCTTACAAGCTTTATCTCATCAGTTCTCTGGGCTTTTGCCTCTTTCTCTTATCGGTGCTGCTCCACAGCCTGGTTTAACTTCTTTGTCAAACTTCTTGGAGCTGGAAACCTATTCCTGAGCCACTACTAATATCACTACTCTTCCTAAATAATGCTCAGTTTGGGGAAAGGCCCTACAGCAAGGACATGCATACATTAAAACATCTTGGTAGTTAATTACAGTGCTCTTTCTATTTGCCACATGACTAGTCAAGGTTTTTATGACCTTGGCTTGTAAGCAGACACCTACTGAGAGGAGCAACTCAATTAAGTTATCCATGTTTTTGAACCTCAGTGTTATCACCATAACTGTCACCTCTGTTTCTATGGAGATCTCCTGATTTACCCAGCATCAGTATTATATGTGCTGAGATGAAAATTTGCAGCATATCTATTCTGTTTGTATCTACTCTGTTTAATCAGGGGGTACCCTACAACAAAGGTTCATGAGCCCCCAAATGTTATAGCTTTCTTTGTGCTCACATACTTAGCCACACAGTCCCAGGTCACACAAACACCCCTACAGTCCCCAAGTGGGATGAGTGTCAAAATCAACCAGGACCTCATACCAGCAGGACTTACTGCTAACTTCAGACTCACAGTTCTAGACTATTGCTTCCACTTGGAGTCCTGTTGTCCTTTTCCGTGATCTGAGCACTGCTTCGGTCATTAGAGTTGATTAGATATGTTTGTATATCATCTCTTAGTATATTAACATGGGTTTCAACCCCCACCCCCAGAAAATCAATCCTTTTGCAACTTAGTAGATGCCAGTAGATATGATATCTATCCACTCTCACCAGACATAAAAATATGAGGTCTTGGCCAGGCATGCCTGCAATCCCAGTGCTTTGGGAGGCCAAGGCAGGAAGATTGCTTGAGGCAAGGAGGTTGAGACCAGGCTGGGCAACATGGTAGAACCTTATCTCTACAAAAGTCCCAGCTACTTGAGAGGCTGAGGTAAGAGGATCACTTGAACCCAGGTGTTCTTAGCTTCAATGAGCTACAATTGTGCCATTACACTCCAGCCTGGATGAAAGAGAGATGAGAGACTCTGTCCCCTACCCCTCTCTCAAAAAATAGGTATAAATTTCCACATTTTTAAAAGATAAATTTCAGACAAACACACCTTCAAAATGTACTTCCTCCCCAATAAATAAGACTGAGAAACCAGCTTTCATTTTTTTTTCTTTTTTTTTGTCCCAAGTACAAAAGAGTGTAAAATTCATGAACCTACAAATGATCAGTTAGCTGTATAAGCATACCCTTTTAAGCCCTTTTAAAGTCCTCGGTTAAAAGTATTGATGTTTCTAACATTCTGCTTGTTATATTATTATTTGCTTATGTAATGAAAAATAATCTATACATTTTATATCTTTTTTATTTACAAAATACACAGTTGTAAACATTGAAACAGTATGGGACTATGCATGGTAAAGAGTGAATGAGAAAAAGAGAAAGGGAAGAAAAAGCACAGGAAAATAAAGAAAAAGATGTCACAAAGTACCAAGAGTGGTTTCCTTGGAGATGTTATTGGAAAAAACATTAGGGGAAATTTTCATCCTTCCTATAATTGCAAAATGGTGTAGTTGAAGTTGAGTTTTACTTTTTGGGGGTAATTTGAAAGAAATGTAATTTAAAAAGCACTGTGATTTTTTTGCTCCTCTAGAGTACACATTTTACTTTTTGAATGGCACTCTGTTCAAAATAACTTCTCCAGATTTTGAAGCAATAAAAATAGAAACAATAGCAGCATCTTTAACCACATCTGCTATTCACTAATATGATATTACTATTATCTATTTTTTCTGTTCTTGCATGTTATCCTCAAACTACCAGACAAAATCAAATGTACTGGTTTCTTATTAGAACCTAAAGTTGTCTGTTTTCCAAGCAGAATATAAGCCTCTGTCTATAAATTCCAAACTTACTTCTATTCTGTACAAAACGTTGTTAAATAATAGAGTGCAATGTGTTCAATAAACTATTTGATTTTGTGGAAAGCAAGAAACTTCATCCATTTCAAGCCTGCTGTCTTGGAAGTAGATTTAGTTTTATATTTATCCTCCTAATCTCCACTATCCATTTTCCCTCTCTTCCTCATTCTTTCTCTTTTGTTGACATATTTTCTGATTAAAAAGCACTTGGCATAAAGGCCAAGTTGTGAAAAATGATCCCATTTATGTTGTAAACAGTAAGATGAAATTTCTTACTTTGTTTTTAGGTGGGAAGAATACCTCATAGATTTCTTTGAAAGTTATAGCTGATAAAGTCAGTTGTGCAGGCCTTAGCAGCTGCAGTGATCTGTTTCTCTTTAACCTGTCCTTGATCTGATTTATAAGCCTCTTTTAGAACAAATGATTTCCCAAAAGAGAATAAATGTCTGAGCTCCCATTCCCTACACCAACTTATACTAAGAAAGTCTAAGGAAAGAGCAGTGTACGTGGTCCTAGGAATGCAGATTGGAGGTGTGATAGCATGCAACAATGCTTGTGGCCGTGCTTGTGATTAGATACTGGAGGGAGAAAAACCATTTCTTGCCATTTTTTTTTCTTCACAGTTTCCTAGATTTCTGTTTTATAAGATATAATGAAGATAAGTCGATGGGAAACTGGGCCTGGAAAATAATTATATTAGACTAAGAATGAAGCCAGTGGAGGAGACCAACATGTGATCGTAGACCAAGGGAGGACAAGGGCATGAACTGGTGGCATAGGATAACAGGGACTACTGCAAGGATCTTTGCATAAGTTAAGTCTTTTTATCCTTGATGAATAGGAAACAGTCACTGGGAGCTGTCTGAGTCCTTCTGGGCTACTATAGTAGGATCCCATAAACTGGGCAGCTTACAAACAACAGACTTTTATTTCTCACATTTCTGTAGGCTGAGAAATTCAAGATCAAGGTACTAGAAGATTTTGGAATCTGGTGAGGATCTGCCAGTGTCTTGATGAGTTTCCCAGCCTTAAACCAATGTGGGCTTTATGGAGAAATACATCCAAAGTTTTTTCTTAAGTTGGGCCAACGCTTAGTAGAGTAGTTATCAATTAACCCGATGGTCTTGGAAAATTCTAATATGTTCTCTGAGTCAAGATGACACTTGATGCCTCACTTTTTCTATTCTGTCAGTAGAGATGGGTGGAATCTGAGAAAAACTAGAGTTTTAGTAAATCCTACCCTAAAGATTCAAAAACTAAAAATAAAGTCCATGGGAGTTTCAATTATGAATTTAGATGAAGGGTATAAACTATCATTATAAGAAATATGAAAGATTTGTAATTTTGTACCTGTTGTACAACTTGTAAATTTTGTGATTAATATTATGACTTTTTCATGCTATTAGCAGTCTCCTTAATTATCCTTGAGGGCAACAAATACCAAGGCAACTGGAGAGACTGTATGCCATTTATTATCTAAATTTTGAAGGGCAGATGGGAACTCTAAGTGGTTACAAGGAAAGATAACACTTACATAAAAAGAAAGCAGATGAGGCCGGGCTCAGTGGCTCAGCCTGTAATCCCAGCACTTTGGGAGGCCGAGGCAAGTGAATTACCTGAGCCCACGTGTTCGAGACCAACCCAGGCAACTTGGCAAGAGCTCATTAACTAACTAACTAACTAACTAACTAACTAACTGGCTGTGGTAGCGTGCACCTGTAATTCTGGCTACTTGGAAGACTGAGGCGGAAGGATCACTGGGACCCAGCAGGTCGACACGGGTGGCCGTGAGTGCGCCACTGCACTCCTGCCTGGACAATGGAATGACTCCAATTCAAAAAAAAAAAGAAAAAAAACAGATGAGTCCCTGGAATCTATTGAATAGAATATTGGCTAATATGGATGCTGCTCTGGTTTTGCATGATTTTAGGAAAGAGTTCAGCAATGAAAGGCAGCTGAAATTTTTAGCAGAGTTTTAATTTTATTTACAAAGTTAATGAAAACTTTTTTCATTTCTAATAACATCAGGTTAAAAGTTTGTACAAGAAAGAAGTGCCAGGCTGTTCAGCAAAATCTGGTTCATTCAGATTTTGGTTTCATTCTGGTTTCCTTCTCAAGAATGGAAAGATAAGACAAAGTCAGACGTGAGTGTTCCCAACCCTCCCTTCCTCAAATTATGTCAGTCCTTATTCTGTCAGAGACATAGCCGTACTAAAGGTTACATTTGTTACATTAGTAAAGGACAGTCTGTTCTATTCTCTTGGCATAATTCTAAAAACGGAAGCATATTTTAGTAGCAAGTTGTAAATTTCCTATCAAGTGTGCCTTTCTTAAATACCCACACCAAGTGGTGAGCAGGCTCCAGGAAAAAATAATAAGACGATCTTCTGAAAACTGTCCTACTAATCATTTCATTTCCTGTAGTTTATTTTTAAGATTCTAAAAAAAAGTTCTAGACTATGAGATAAAAATGCATATAGCATCATGCAACAATAAAAATTATAAGACAATATAAATGGATTCTGAATGCTGATCATCACTCCCCAGTTTTTCATGGTCTTCTCCTGCCTGGGATAATGTAGTAGTGAGTGATGGCAATCATTGCCTGTTTGCCCATATGTTGCTCTAAGATTCCTGCTGCCCTAAGCAGCCACATAACCTCATCCTTCTCACTTCCAAATCTTGCTTAAGTGAAGGAGGACTTTTTCCTGATTAGAGGTAGTGTATCCATAAGATGCTTAATCACTTGGTCTGCTCTAAGGGTTAATTAGATTCTGCCTGTAGGTAACTGTAATAAGATAGAAGAGTTAAGATAGAAACAAGATGGAGAAACAGTGGGAACAGAACTCCCAGAGTAGACCAAAGTCATATAAATGGACAACTGCAATATCTTAGAGGAAGAACTCTATTCTCTACAAATTCTAAGCTTTCAAGAGGGTCTAGGAACCCAGCCCTTCCCAATCAAACTTCATGTTTAGTGAAAACTTAGTGTGAAGCTGCTTCCCAAATTTCCATGAAAATCCATCTATTTTCCCATGGGCAGACAAAATAAACTGAGTAAACTTGAGTGTTCTCTATTCATTACAACTATAAGAACCAGACCAAATACCCTATATTTTATTTTGCAAAAGCAAAGTCTCTTCCAGGCATTCTTTAAAATTTGCAGTTTTTACACTGCTTTTTTAATCAACACTTTCCTATGCATTCCCTCCTAATATAATTGTAAAGTGTGTATTATATAAAATCATTTACTTTATCTAGTTATTTTTCCTTTTTGTTTTCTGTAAGTTGCACAAAAGGTAGTAGCAAATGTTTATTTCCTGTACCCTTAGAGAGCACATAATATGCTATGCTCACATTTTAAAAACAGGGACTTTAAATAAAACATTATAGGCCAGGCACAGTGGCTCATGCCTATAAGCCCAGCACTTTAGGAGGCCGAGGTGAGAGGATTGCCTGAACCCACAGGTTCGAGACCAGCCTGAGCAACTTGGCGAAACCTCATCTCTACAATAAATCCAAAAAAATTAGCCAGGCATGGTATTGCATGCCTGTGGTTCTAGCTACTTGGAAGGTTGAGGTGGAATGTTGCCTGAGCCCAGCAGGTTGAGGCTGTGGTGGCCGTGAATGTGCCACTGCACTCCCGCCTGGGCAAACCCGAATCAAAAAAAAAAAAAAAAATTACAAATATAGGAGCTGCAGCTAAGCAAAAGGGAAAATATTAGATTTGGATTAAGAAGTAGATGACATCAATAACCCAAAGTTTTACCTCTCATGATTCCAGTTGCCTTGTACTTCTAATTATGAACCAGCCAGTCACCTAAAATCTTCCATTGCCACATGCTCTGAACTAAACTCAACTTGGCTCACAACATTGCTTTCCTCAGTCATCACCATAAATCCAAGATCCTCAGTCATCACCTGGTTGCCGGTCCTCTATTATTCTGTCTTGCTGTTAATCTGACTTTATCTCCCAACCCTCTCCATCCACCCAAATGTTCCCATTGTGGCTTCTAGATCTCCTGGTCTATCCTAAGCAATATTTCTTACATCCTCAACTTCTTCCCTGAAAATTCTCTATACTTTTTCCTCTAAATAAAATTTGGCTTTTTGCCTGAAGATATTTCTTCCTACTTCCCTCTCAAGTAGACATGTTATCCTCAATTCCCTATTGTCTTTACAGTCTGGACATGGAGTGGTTCTCCTCATTGTTCCTTGCCATCATTTCCAAACTGTTTTACATCTTGATTTAAAATTCCTGCTCTGTTGAAGCACATGTCATAGTGTTTGCCACTGTTTCTACACCATGTTATATCATCTACCAAACTCTCAAACCTATATCACTGATGGATTCTGTTGCTCCATTCATCAATCATCATGACTTTAATATCAACAGATAGTCATCTAACATCCTGGCCTCTCAGTTCTCAGATCATTCCTCCTTCTTACTTGAGTCATTCTTATATGGCATATGCCACCCACATATGCCTAACTGCACCACCTACAAAATCTCTATTTCAGTCATCTCATTCTTTGATAGTTACTTATACTTTTTTTTTCCACAGATAATTTCAATCTATAGACTCTACCACTTTTAAAATTATTCATAACCTCCCTCTAAGTCCCCACTTTCTTATTTACAAAGCACACATTTCATGGTCCCCAAATATAGTGACCTTATTACTAAAAGTCTTCTACTTCCATCATATTGGTCTGGAGAAAACCCAACCCTAGTTAAACTCATCTATCTGCTTATTTGACACTGCTAGCCCCAAGCAGCTAAAAACATTGGACAAATTCCATATACTTGCTGGATGTACTTATTATAAATGTATGTTCATACAAATAGCATTTGACAGTTTAATGCCTCTCAAGGCTTGTCCAGACCCATTGTTCTCACTTCCTTACATCACATTTTCTTCTCAGTCCACTCCATTTGAGCTTTAGTTCTCACTATTTCATTAAGTTGGCTTCATCAGGGTCACCAAGAAGCTGAATCTTGATAAAGCCAATGGCCAGTTCCCTATGCTCCTTCTTTCTACACATTTATTCTTTGGTTCCGTGACCATTGTCATCCTCTCCGCCCCCCCCTTCTCTCCCTCCTTTGCTCTTGCTCTGGATCTCTCTCCCCTCTCCTTTTTCCTCTCCCCTCTAGCTTCTTCTCCCTCACATGGTCTCTATGTTGGCAAACCCAAGGCCAAGACCAAGATCTGTCTTCAGTCCTCTTCTATTCCTCATAAGTCCTATGGCATTAAATATAGCCAGCTGCGTTCTAAAGGTTACCAAATTTATATCTGGAGCCTCAAGCTCTCTCCTGAACTCCAGACTGTCCAGTTCATATGTGTAATGAATATTCAATCCTCCAATAAGATTTGATATGACTCACTCTCTACTCTCTTCAGACTTTTCTACAGCCATAACCTCACTGCTGAGGTTTCCCCAACAAACCTATATAATAGAGAATCCCCACCTGAAGACTTCCTACTTTCCTTGTAACTTTTTTCCCATAGCACATATCACCACTTGATATGTTTATTTATTGTCTGTCTTTCCTCACAGAAAAGTTAGTTCCATAAAGATGGGGACTAATTTGTTGCTATGTTTCCAGTGTTAAGTATAATCATAAACTGGTAATACACACTCAGTAAATTAATATCCTTACACACTCTTCACACCAAGCCTTTTCTAATTCACAAAATTACTTTATATCCATTTAGTCAGACAAAAGTATACATAATTTTTCCTGATTCTTCTCTGTCGCTCACCCTCCACACCCCTTTCTGTCAGTCTAATACTGATACACTCCATATCTTATCATTTTTCACTATCTTACTTGCTAACCACTCCAGTCTAAGACACTGTTCTGTCTCACTGGTCTAATTCTTTAGCCCCCTAGCCATTTTTCTGCAATTCCAATTTTGTCTCTCATACACAATCCTTCTATACACAACTGCTGAGTGGTTTATCCGAATTATAAATTCAATCACGCCTGAAACTTCACTGAAACTATAAAACACTCAAATTGTTGAACACAGTATGCAAAGTCCTACATAATCTCCCCTCTGCATTGTCTCTCAGCCCTGCCCCTCATCATTTCCTTTGAATACACCATGATCATTCCCTTGTCAGGTCCCTTTGCTTAGAACGCTTCTCAGGGTCTTTACCCAGTTGATTTCTTCCCACAACGAAGGTGTTAAGTGATATTTCTTCAATCTACTGTGACCACCCTTTTCAAAACAATTAGTTTGCCCCTGTCTCTAGACACTGATATGTTATCCTGTTTTTTCCACACAAAAGTAGCACCTGAATTTTTTTTGCTTGTCTGTTTGCTTGTTTGGGGTAAATCTATTTCCATTTAAGAGATTATATGCTCTTTGAGGGCAAAAACTATATCATTTGTTACTCTATCTGCAGTATCCAGAACAGTGCCTGGCACAAAACTGTTGCTCAGTAAATATTTACTTTTCTTACTGACTGATTTGGGATTTTAATACATAGCTAAGTCTTAAACTACATCATCAAGTCATTTTGTGGCTGAGAAAATCATTTAATATCACTAAATGTTAGTTTTTGTAATATATCAGTAATAGACCTATAAATTATAAAACTATAATGAACCTCAACTGAGATCATGCTATTGAAAGTTCTTTATAAAACATGGAGTATTATAATTATACTTCTATCACCATCCATCTAGACTGCCTGCATTATTGAAATCCTGTAAAGACTAATTGGAATCTAATGCGAAGTATGGGCCCCCAAGTAAGTTAAAGTGACAATTTTCTACCACAAAAATAGATGTTTCAGTGTAATATTTGATCTTTGAAATATTTTGTCAGTGTGAACTCTTTATTTCAAGGATAAGAAAACAATATTCAGCATTGTTTGTCGTGTGATTTATTGTAATTTTATTTCATTACCAGGGACATATTCATAGAGGATTTCACCCATTATTATTAATTACATTTTGAAATCTCAGATGTGATACTTACAAAATATCCACCAGTACGCCTTACCACCCTGGCCCTTTATGACTTTACCAGTTATTTGCACAAATGCCTAGAGTTCAGTCATGGGGAAACTCCTGAATCAAAAGAGAAAATAAAGGCTATACTTCGGTAGGATTGTAACTGTCAAACACAAATGCCAACTCTACCACACAACTAACTAAAGATACCAATGACTAACAACCAGTAAAAATGACAAGTAGGTAAATCTGAAAACACATAGATCGACTTTTAACCAGAATGCTAAGAAGATCTACCCAAAAATTTAATGACCAGAATTGTTCTGTTTAATTGGAAAAAAAAAAAAAGCAGTGATCTGGAAAAAAGAGATTCAGGTTCTATTCCTGGATTTAGAACTTATTAACTCTGATGGAATCTCCCACCTCTCTGGGGATCCATTTCTTTTCCATTTTTTAAAAAATGATAGGTGTAGGTCTACTTTTGTTATAGGAATTCCACAAACATCTTCACAGAGACCAGGTCCAGGATGGGAGCAGCTACAGACTGGGCAGGGTAGTGTTAAGAAGCTGAAAGGAGCTATCAGGCAGACACACAATCATTTAGCCACAAGGAAATCCGGGTAGATCCAGATTCAATTCCTAGCTTCACTGAAAACTCCCTAAAAGACCTCTGGGAATTTTTGCTTTATTTTGGTACCCAAACTCCAGACAGTTTTAAAAATTGCACAAGATAAGGGTGGGAAACCACCTTTCTCTCTTGGAAAATTCCAAAGAATAATTATAAATACTTTCTATAGCTCATAATCTCAGTATTGCTCATGGTTATTTATTTAAATATTTGCCCAGAGTTTTGTTATCACAGATGATATCAGAGATGACAGATTGCTTCTCTATTTATCAGGCTCTAAAAGGAATGTACACACTTTAGCACAGCATGTTGGGAAAATCAGAACTCCCTAACTGAAAAGAAAACAACTATGAACTTTGTGATATTAAAAAAAGATATAGCTCCAATGAGACACGGATTTAAAGATATTTGTCTTCCATAGATATAGATGTCATCGGGTTAGGTGAATTAGAATTGCACTGGAACGTTTCTTAGGAGACTTTATTCTTTGTCATTTTTCTACAAATCTACTTGCATAACTTTGAGTGGTTATGGCTTCTTTATACTTTTATTTCCCTTCTAAATGCTCCTCTTTCAAACAGTGATTAAATTAGTTACATTTTTAGATTCATTGGTAAACACAGTCAATCCAAAGTAAGGGTAGCTATCAGTAAGGAAAATATTTGGGTTCCAAGTTTAGTCTACTCTTGTCACGTGGTATTTGCTAAAAAACCTGTCTCTAAGTTATACCAATTATTCAAGGGGTTATGCTCTGAACATGGAAGTTCCATGGTCAAAATACTCTTTCTCACAAAGAAAAAGGTTGTATTCTACTTTCAAAAGCATTAAAAATACCTTGAGACTTTTAATCTAATTATCCTATTTTACCCTTTATATATATATATGAGTGTGCATATACATATATGGATGAAATATGCTATTTTACATATGAACAGATAATATTCAATGATCATTTCTTTGTTTACATAAAATGCATATTTTTTTCACCAGATTTGGATTATAATAAAATTTGTAATTCTTCTGATACTCATGTGTTTAGCCAAGCTCACTCAAGTAACTGAGATAACTAATCTAAAAATGAGATATAACATGCAAAAAAAGCAAGTATAAAGTACAGTGCATATTAAAGTCAACTGCCTGATCACCGTAGATTTGAACTCACTTTAAAATATCATTAATGAAAAACAATAACTTAAAACTAGCCAGAGGTAGGCACTGCAAACACATATAACCATCATGCCACATGGCTCCTATTTTCTACTTCCCAGAAATTTAGGAGGGAGCTGGAGGACACGGGCATGAAGAAAAGACGGCAGAGGGAATGAAGGGGGAGGCCCAGGAAGGAAAAGGCAAAGGGAAAGAGAAAGAGAGAAAATGGAGCAGAATAATGAGGCAGCAGGAAAGGATAAAATTCAATAGCTTGCTGGTTTTTCCTTCCATGCCTTCCTGCTTGATCCTTTGTATCTAGTTTTAAAAGTTGGTATTTTATGACTATTTTGCCTCATAGAAGCTGAGTTTCTTTTTCCATTTAACTCATGGTGAAGCAAGTGCTGGTGGAGATGATTTTTTTGTCCTGTTACCTTTTTCTGAAATGAAATAGACCTTTAAAGAGACAGTGGGGCAACCCCCTCAGGTCCCCTCCTGTTCCAGGAGCTTTTCTTTCCTCTCAATAAATCCTGCTTTCAAAAAATTTAAAAAAAGAGAGAAGACAGTGCATCAACTTACAGGATGGTACAGTTATACACTGATGATCTTTTCTGAGTGTTCTGAGACTTGAGATTAACCAGAGTTCTTACCCAATGGTGACGTGATCTTGATAATCCTCATACTAGGTAGATGCCATGACGTACGCCCTCTTTATGTATGCTTGATGAAGATAGGCAGATAAATATACAGTGCAGGCATAAAAAGATGATGATAAAGTTTGCATTTTTTTACTGTTGATATTTTAGTTTATTTGGCTTGAATTTTTTTTTTTTTTTTAGGGCTAGAGCTGCCTTATGGAAAGAATGGTAGATGAACTATAATGAACATTTAATCCCAGGGCTAACTCAGTTCTTAATTAACTTAAAGAATAGAGGTACTCCTCAATGAACAGTTTGCTTTTAATATAAAAATTTAAATGTAGCATTTCCATACTGTCTCCTTTTTTGTTCTGCTATGTAAAGTGTAAAACAACACAAAAATGTTGGTCATATTTTTGCGTTACTGTTGTCAACTGTATAGTGGTTTAATAATTTATTTCCATTTATTAGTTTCATTGTACCAATTTAATCCACTTCTTCTGTTCTTATATATCCCATCTAAAACAGTGCTTTGGTATAACTTTCTTCTCTATCACCCGTTCTGCCTCACTTGTAATTTTTTTCTCTCATTGACAACTGATCTCAAATTCCCTTTTTCACAATGCACTTCTTTCCTGGGATCCCCATTCCAAGCTTGTTGCTTCACCTAGATGGGTAGTGAGCTGTCCTTCACATCTGGGGGAAGCAATAGAGATAAACTGACCTATTTACAATAACAACCCTGTGTGCTATGAAATATGTTGTGTCAGGCCTAAAAATCATTACTTTTGTCATGCAAGCAGAAGGTATAAATAAGATGATCAGAAAGCTTTTTATTTGGGTTAGTAACAGATGCAGAAGAGCAAAACAGCTACTCCAATAATATTGCCCATACGCTGGTGCAAACAGAAGAAAAATCTAGCAATCCCAGGCTAAGTGAATTAGTGCTCCTCAATGATGCCATTGCCCAGGGCAGGGTTTTGTTCTTCCTCTCTGATGTCTTTTCTGTGCCAAATAGCTTGTCAGTTCCCACTAATGAAGAACCAGGCGGCCTAGACTCCGAGTTGGACAAATTCCAAGGATGGCAGTTGTCTTATTTGCAGACTGTTAATGTGATATCCCCTTCAGCCTTGGATGCTCTTCTGGATCCTAACAATGCCAACAGGAGGATCTGTTTTGCTTTCCACTTTAGTTTTCAGAATCTCTGCTCTTGTCTCTGCTACCACTGCTAGCTAGAATTTTGCCATCCTTCCTTTGTTGTTTTCTCTCTTGCCCTAAAATATTAAATGGAGAAGATTGACCCCACCCATGAGATAGACATGTAGTTATACTTAGCTGAAGTCTGAGAGAAGAAGGCCATGAAGCTGCGCTTTAATTCGCAATTCCATGAGATTTACATTTTTTTCTAGCACAAATCATGTGGTTGTTGAACAAGTTTCTTTTTTGCAGACATTCTCACCCTAGGTTCCTTGCTCGTTCACATAAACATCAAGAATAGTCTTCTAAAAAAAATTATATTCTGGGGAATGTAAAGGTATCAAGGGGAGAAAACACTCCCTCATTTTTTGCCTTGAAATGAGTAATATAACATGGCTTGTTTGTTTGTACATCTGAACATCAGGATTTTTGAAACAGTCTTTTTACTCTGACTGGTTTCTCTCTGGCCCAGTAACCCCAGCAGATTTGTGGTGCTGTAGATAAGATTTTTGATAGTTCACATTTACTCACGCATAAATCAAGTACTTTTTGAGACTCATACTACATGCAGTATATTATAGTAAATACTGTGGGAAATACAAAGATGAATTAATGTATTTATCAAAGATCAGAGCCTAGTAGAAGATATTAACACCTATATACAAACAACATTTACATGTCTTATTCTCTTTCACAGAGAATCACATGACTATTCATTGATCTCAATCTAGAAACCTCAGCATTATCCACAACTTCTCTTTCTCCCTCATGAGTCACAAACCTTGGGTGTAAGAGCCTGCACAATTCACTTCCAAACCTTTTCTAAATGTTTTCTTCCTTTTCCCTGTCAATGTTCATAAACTCAATGTTTATGTACCAATTTTCATAAGCTTACACCTTCTCAGTTGATCTATTGCAATAAATTATTTGTCTGATTAATCTGAAAGTATATGAATCTACTGAAAGATTTCTAGCAGAGGGAATATGTGATTATGACAGCTCTTTAAAAAAATATTAGTGTTGTTGATAGCTTAGGGTCTGGATTATGAGTACACAGCTTTGCTATGAGTGGCAAATCCATTTCAATTCCATTGGTGAAGAGAAAAAAGAAAAATGAAAGCAGTTAAGTCAGAAATCAATCAAAATATGGAAGTCTCAGAAACTTAGTTTATGGTCTTTATTAGGGCCATAGGAAATGTGTGCCAAAATATAATTTCTTAACAAATGACTATACTATACACTGGATCCAGATTATTTCACTAGGCATGTCTGATGGTGACAGAGATGTGCCACCCAGAATCCCTTTTAAGACCTAAAGGATAATTGTCATAGACATATAAGAGAGTTGAAAGAACCCCCGCTTTGAGGTTGGAGCCTGTGAGACAAGAGATACCACAGTGGGGAAAGTCAAGTGGAAGTCCATAAAATTGTTCTCCCTATTCCTGGCCAAGGTACCAAACAAAAAACTTTGCATCCAAGGAGAGGACTCATGGGCAGTAACAAATGATTTAGCTAGCTGGTCAAGGGCCAGGAAGAGAGAAAGATTGGAAAATCCAGAAAAAAAAAATTACTGGGGTAGATGTGTGTAGCCAGACCTATTAGAGGAAGCACTGACTATGAAGATTTTTGTATCATATGTTAACACCTACAAGAAATCAATGAGGCACTAAGCCACCAAACACACAACATTATTTGGCCAATTGATGTCAGCCAGTGTTTGTCATTGCCACCCCAGTGCTGCTATAGCAAAGTACATGAAAAATGGCCACAGTGGCAAAGACAGACCAATGGTGATAGAGCTATTGCCACCACTGAACGCCCAACCTGCCAACAACAAACAACACTGAACCCCCAATATGATACCATTCCTTGAGGAGACCCACTGGCCATTTTCATCATTAATCACTAGTACAGGCCAGCTATTTGCTTTGATAGAAATAGATAAATATTCTGAGTATGAAGCTTTTCTTTCCTGTTCACAAGGTCCTGACCAGCACAACTATTCAAGGGTCTGAAACAGGTTTGATCTACTAGTGATAGATCTATTGTGATGTTTCCACAAAATATCACAATAAATTAGGAAACCAGCTTTACAGCAAAGAATTTATGAGAGTGGGCCCATAACCATGTGGTTCACTGATCATATCATATATCAAACCATCCACAAACTGCTTGCCTTACTGGATCCTGGGACAGCCTCCAAAAGTCACAGATATAATTCTTTTTGAGAATGGTGCCTGCATATTCTAGGATGTGGTATATGCCTGAATCAGAGAACTTTATATAGCATGTCTCCAACAGGAAGAATGCATGAGTCCAGAAACCAAGAGATAGCAAGAGTATCCCCACTTACCCTCACTTCTAATTAACCACATGTGGAATCTGTGCTTCTCATCCTAGAGTTCATGGTTCTCAAAGAGAGGACACTTACTCAAGACACAGAAAGAGTCCTATTGATCTATAATTTGTGGTTCCTCTCCAGGTGTTTTACATAGGTACCAGCAGGTAAAAACAAAAAGTTGGCAGATTAACCAGTAATTAACATTGACCATTGTAAGGAGGTAGGGTAGAAAGGAATATGTTTGTTCTTAGACTTGGGCATCTCTTGTTAATACTTTGTCCTGTTGTGAGATTAAATGGACTAGTGCAACAATCACTGTCTGAGAAACCACAGTGACCCTGGGATCAGACTCTTTCTCGGATATGGTCTAAAGTCATAATACTAAGTAAGCCACCAAGACCAGCAAAGGAGTGTTTGCTGAAATAAGGGAAATCTCAAATGGATAGCAAAGGATGAAGACCATGATGATTGATGGTGGCCCCAAAGTCAGCTGCAATGGAGGAGGTTGTAGTCTAGTGAGTTCTCCTCCGCATACTTAAGCAGATTCAAATAGTGCAAGGGTAGACTCTGATGGACATAGAGATGTACCAGTTAGATCCCCTCTGAGAAAGATTGTGCTGACCAGCTGCCGACAGTGATCAGCAGCCAACTAGCCTCTAGATGCTTGCCACTTTGGGGACAAGCTCGTCTGAAGAGTGTCAGCATACTCAAGGTCATATCTTTTCCATGGGGGCCCACATTCAATGACTGATTGAGGCAGGGGTGATGCCATTTCTGCCTTGTGGGCACATTAGCTCCAGAGCTCCCTAGAGGAGGTGGGGTTAGGCCTGTACTGAAACTTGACTTTACTTTGTGCGGCTACAGTTTCAGAGTATGCTTCCAAGAAAATTAAAAATTTAGAAATAGCTGCACAATAATAAACTTTTTTTAAAAAGTCTTTTAAATGATTTGGAAAATTTATATAACAACATTCTAAAAAGATCAATAAGCTATAAATTCCTTCATGAGTGGGAACATGCTTTATTCACCTCTAAATCTGTAATGCCTGGGTGGTAGTTGATATATAGCATTAAATTGCAGTGAAATGAATCATACTGAATTAGAATGCTGGAATAATATAAAATATTTAGTATTTTATAGAATTTCCTTTTCTGTTAGTCACTCTTACTTGCTCTTAGTTATTTGCTTAGAAAGCAAAATGTGAGATGACTAGAACCATTACCTCATTAAGACATTTTATTCTTGATGTTGAGGGAATCCTGGTCGCCAATCCTCATGGTGCCATGAGGGACTATCCATGAAAATTACATTTATGGCAACTCTTATCTGAATTGTGAGGTTGGAGAAGTAATTGCATGTGGGTCTAGCACCTTGTATTTATAGTATTTCTCTATACAATGCTTCTTTTTTTAATTTCTTTTCTTTTTTTTTTTGAGTTGGAATCTCATTCTGTTGCCCAGACTGGAGTGCAGTAGCTCACTCATAGCCACCCCAGCGTCAACCTGCTGGGTTCTGGCGATCCTTCCACCTCAGCCTTCCAAGTAGCTGGAACTACAGGCGTGTACTACCACGCCTGGCTAATTTTTTATTTATTGTAGAGATGAGGTCTCGCCAAGTTGTCCGGGCTGGTCTTGAACCCATGGGCTCAGGCAGTCCACTTGCCTCTGCCTCCCAAAGTGCTAGGACACCGAGCCTGTCCTCTATACAATACTTTCAAATACATAAAAATTGGTATGAGTATAACAGGGTATACAACATAAAACATAAGACTAGGCCAACATTACAGAGTTGTCAATATTGGATTGGACCAGCCATTTACAGATTATTTAGCAGAGAACAGATGGAGTAATTCTGCCAAGGAGATAGCTCACTTGTGGGGGAAAAAAAGGCACTATTTCAATAAAAGTATATGAGTACAGGTTCTTATATAAGTCTGACAGGCATTTACAGCCCTTGAAAACAGCATTTACAGAACTATCAGCCAAATCTGTTATCTAGCTGTTTATGATGATTAGGTTCGGAAATCTTAATCAATATGTTCCAAGTCCCTGAAAGATGTGATCTACGTTTGTATAATCTGATGAAAAAGAGGGATGCTTACACAAGCAATGTTGAGTAAAATATGCATACACTTTCACCCAAAAATCTCACATACAAAAATTCACCTCATAGAAATAAAATTTCTAGTACATAAGGGTAAATGTTTAAGGATGTTTATTGCAGCACTGTTAAAGTTATAAAAACTTATAAGCAGCCAGGATCCTCACAGTTAAGTAATGTAAAAATGCAATCCATACAATATAGTATCATATAGTTGTTTAAAAAATGATGCATTAGTGTGGCATATTTTTATAATTGAGTCAATATTGGTGCATTATTATTAACTAAAGCCCATAATTTATATTAATACCACACTAATGCAAGATGTAAATAATGGGTTTGTGTGGCTGTATATGTCAGGGAGTATATGGAAAGTTTCTGTACTTTCAGCTCTTTTTTTTTTTTTTTTGTAAATCAAAAACTGTTCTAAGAAGTAAAGTGAATTCATTTAAAAATACATAAAGCAATGATTAAAAAGTGAGTTTGAGGCTTACTTTCTGATGGGGAAAGATTTTTAATGCATTAAGAAAGCTAGTCAAAGATCAAGATATAGAATTTGACTTGTAAAAGCAAGTATCAACAAAAGTGTTCTATACTTCTTATTGTGACTATATGAAATGAACAAAAAAGTGAAAAAATATACACTAGGCTATTGATATGTCTATTTGGATGCAAATGAGTGTTGGGGAGATGGAGAAAAAAACGTGTCATGTAATAAAATATAAAAAAAGGAAAAACGATATGTAAAAATGAAAAAATACATGTACTCCAATGCTAAATAAAAGTGAAGAACATAATTTTTGTATTTTATTATTAAAACAAATCATAACAGATACAACAAATAAAAAATTGGATATATACTACTCTCCCTAACTATGGTAACCCTCTAAGCTCAGACTTTTAAGATTTGTTCTTAATATGTGAAGGAAAGCTTTAGTGATATGGAATAAAAACTTATGTTTAAAACAAAAGTTTTAAGGCATTTCAGGGCCTTAAGTCACAACAGATTCAAAAATATGTTTTAAAGATTAAAGTTATCATTTACTATTTTGTTCAAGGTGAGACTTGCAATCTGGAAGAACTTCCAGGAAATTTGACCTATGAGAGATTAATGTAATATGCCAGTTAAATATTTTTCAAAGGCAATATTTCTCAAAAATGTTAAAGATTTAACACAGAACATCATGAAGCAAAAGTTTTACTCTCCCCAATAACAGTGAAGTAAAATAAGAAAATAAGATCATTATTTTAAGAGCACTTATCATCTTGTTTATGCTAAACAAATATTTCCTAATGTAAATCTTAGAATGAAAGGTCAGTAGGTGGTAAAGACTTACTGTCATCACTGAGGCGTTCCGCTTCTTAATGAGGAAGTAGCTGCTTAGCCTGGAGGTTATAGACAGAAACAAGCACAATCTCTGTTTACATACCTTAGCCCTAAAGTTTTTCACACTTAATATGAGTAAATACTCAGACTCCACCACAGAGATTGTGAGGATGAGTTGATGAATGGTTTTGGGATGGGACAGGTGCCAAGGAGAGTAGAGTCTTATATACAAGCAGAGAAATAATCAAATGCTGGAGGATCACGTAGATTGGGGGACTAAATCATACTTCTTTCCCCATCTGAGATATTTATACATAAAATTTCAACTGATGAGCAATAAATTATTACTGTAATGATTGATAGAACAGCTTTTGGTCAAAGTGGCTTGAATTAAATAGACTTCCTAAAATTTCCTTATCCTTCCTCACATTAAAATAATTACCCAAGCAGCCCTAGATGCAACAGCCCACAGATGCAGACCTTTTATAAAATAGGCAAAAACATATGTCCATTGTTGGCAGATGGCTCCAAAATAGACTAGGTGCCAAACTCACATGTAGTTACTTCTTCCAACCTCACAAGTCAGATAGGAGGAGAAAAGAGTGCTCATAAATGTAACTTTCATAGATATTTCCTTGTGGCAGCGTGAGGATTGGGGACCAGGATTCCCTCAACATCAAGAATGTAATGTCTTGAGAGGTGATGGTTGTAGTTATCTCACATTTTGCACCCAAAGAAAATTTATAGTAATTAGTCTAAATTATGTAATTACCATTTAATAAAATTTTATATACCAAGGACTTATATGTAGTCAACAGTATACCTGTAACTACAGTAATTTTGTGGCTTCTTGACTATAAACCAGTTGAAATATTACTGCATACCTGAAAAATAAAATGAAATAAAACTAAAGTAACAAATGTAGCAAAGATGTGGAAAAAGACCCTTATCTTTCTAAAATTAGTTTGTTGTTGTTGAATTGTAGAAGTTCTTTATATAGTCAGGATATTAATCCCCTATCAAATATATGATTTTATCCCATTCCATAGGTTGCCTTTTCACTCTATTGATTGTTTTCTCTAATGCTCAGAAGGTTTTTACTTAGATGTGGTCCAATTTATCTACTTTTTCTTTTGTTACCTGTGCTTTTGGTGCAATAGCTAAGAAATAATGACCAAATCCAATGTTATGAAGTTTTTTTCCTCTGTTTTCTTCTAAGATTTTATGCAATTTTCACTCTTACATTTTGGCCTTTGATTCATTCTGAGTTACTTATTTTATATAGTGTAAGAGAAAGATCCTCCTTCAATTATTTTTGCATTTGAATATCCAGTTTCACCAATAATTGTTGTAAGGACAGTCCTTTTCCTATTGAATAGTGGCACCATTGTCCAAAATCATTTGGCCATCTATGTGAAAGTTTATTTCTGGACTCTCTATTCTATTCCATGGTCTGATTATCTGTCTTTATCCTAGTACCACACTTGTTGATTACTATCACTTTGTAATAAGTTTTAAAATCCAAAAGTGTGAGACTTCCAAATTTGTTCTTTTTCAAGATTGTTTTGGCTATTAGCAATCTTGAGATTCCATATGAATATTAGACTGGATTTTTCTATATCTGCAAAAACTGCCATTAGGATTTTTTATAAGGATTGTATTGACTTTGTAGATTGTTATGAGTTGTGTTGACACCCTATCAATATTAATTCTTCCAGTTCATGAACACAAGATATCTTTCTGGTTATTTGTGTCTTTTTAAATTTCTTAGCAATATTCTGTAGTTTTCAGTGTACAAGTTTTTCACCTCATTGATTAAGCTAATTCTTAAGTATTTTATTTTTTTCAATGCCATTGTGGACAGAATTTTTTAAAATTTCCTTTTCTAGCTATTCATTGTTAGTGTGTAGAAATCAACTGGTTTTCAAATGTCAATTTGTGTATCCTGTGCAACTTTGCTGAATGTGTTGATTAGTCCTGTGTGTGTAAGTGTTGTCTTTAACTATTTCTACATGTACAATCATGCCCTCTATGAAAAAGATAAATTTACTTTTTTATTTCTAAAGTGGATGCCTTTAAATTTGTCATTCTTGCATAATTGCTTTGGCTAAGGCTTCTAGTACTATGCTGAATTAAAGCGGCAAAGATAGGCATCTTGTTCCTGACCTAAGAAAAAAGCTGTGTTTTACCATTAAGTATACTGTTAAATGTGAATTTTTCATATATTACCTTTATCATGTTGAGATACTTTCCTTCTATTCCTAGTTTTTGAGTGTTTTGTCATGAAGATGTGTGTAACTTTGTCCTATGTTTTTATCTGCACTAAAAGAGATAATCGTGTGCTTTTTTTCTCCATTCTGTTAATGTGGTATATTATATTGAATGATTTTCATATGTTGAATCATTGTTGCTTCACAGAAATAAATCTCACATGGCCATGTTACATAATATTTTTAAATGTGTTACAGAATTTTTAAATTACATTTTGTTGCAGATTTTTGCATCAATATTCAACAGTGTATTAATCTATAGTTTTCTTTTCTTGTAGTGTTGTTTGTCTAACTTTGGCATCAAGGTAAGGCTGACTTTATAGAATCAGTTTGGAAATATTCCTTCTTCCTCTGTTTTTTCAGAGTTCAAGAAAAATTTGTGTTAATTCTTCTTAAATATTTGGTAGAATTCATCAGTGATGCCATCTGTTTCTGGGCTGTTCTTTGTTGGGAAAGATTTTGTTTTAATGCTTTGTTTTATTTGCATTGCTGATTCAGTACCGTCAGTAGTTCTAGATTTCTTTAGATTTTCTATTTATTTGTGGTTCAGTCTTAATAGACTGTATGTTTCTAGGAATTTGTTCATTTCATGTAGGCCATCTGACACAATTAGTCATTTCATTCTCTTATAATCCATTTTATTTCTGTAAGACAGTTGTAATGTTCCCCTTTCACTTCTGGTTTTATTTGTCTTTTAGCTCTTTTTCTTAGCCAATCTAGCTAAAGTTTTGCCAATTGTGTTCATTTTTTTGGAGAAACAACTCTTAGTTGCATTGATTTTCTCTGTTTTTTTGTGCTCTATTTTGCTTTAATATTTATTATCTGCTTCCTCTGCTAGCTTCAGCTTTAGTTGTTTTTTTTTCCCTAATTCCTTAAAGTGTAGTAAATGTAAAAAGATAATTTGAGATTTTCTCCTTCTGTAACTTAAATGTTTGCAGCTGTTAATAGCTTCTTAGTGCTACATTTTCTTCAACCCACAAATTTTGGTGTGCTATACTTTTGTTTTCATTTGTCTCAAGAAATATTTTAATTTCACTTGTGATTTCTTCTCTGGTCCATGATTGTTTAAAAATATGTTGTTTAATTTCCACATATTTTAAAATTTTCCTGTTTTCCTTCTGATATCAATTTCTGATTTTATTCTATTGATATTTAAATAAATTACTTGTACCATTTCAATATTTTTAAATGTTTAAGACTTAATTTGGAACTAACACATGGTCTATACTGTAGAATGTGTCATATATCCTTAAAAAATGTATATTCCCATATTGCTAGATAGAGTGTTCTGCACATTTCTGTTAGGTCCAATTGGTCTATAGCGTTGTTCAAGTCTTCTGTTTTCTTACTGATCTTCTGTTTGGTTGCTGTAGCCAACATTGAAAAGGGAGTATTGAAGGATCTCACTCTCATTGCATAACTGTCTATTTGTCTTTTCAGTTCTGTCAGTGTTTGCTTCTGATATATGTTTATCAGAGGCAAATATGTTTAAAGCTCTGATATATGTATTATTATATTTTTGGTGAATTAACTCTTGTATCATTATGTAATGTCATTTTTGTCCCTTGTAACAGGTTTTGACTCAAAGTCAAAAAAATATTTTCTTATATTAGCATATCCATCTGCTTTATGTTGGTCATCATTTATATGGAATATTTATTTTCATTCTTTTTGCACCAACCTATGCATGTCCTTAGATCTAAAGTGAGTCTTCTGCAGACAGCATATAGTTGGATACTATTGTTTTTAATAAATTATGTAAATCTATGTCTTTTTATTAAGGAGTTTAATTTATTTATATTTAAAGTAATTAGTAATAGAAAGGTCTTAGTATAGTCATTTTTTAAAATATCTTATAGCTTATTTATTCCTCATTTCCTCCATTACAACTTTTTTTTGTGTTTTGTTGACTTTTTGTAGTAAGACATTTTGGTTCCCTTTTTATTTTGTCTTGTGAATAGTCTATAGTTTTTTTTCTTTGTGGTTATTGTAGGGATTATGTGCAACATTCTAAATTTATAACAATATATCTTATACTGTTACCAACTTCAATTACATTCAAAATCTCTACTTTCTTACAGCTCTGTCTCACCAGCGTATATCATCAATGTCAATAATTATATCTTTATATATTGTATACCCATTAACATTACTTTATACTTTTTTATGCTTTTGCCTTGTAAATACTGTAAAAAAAATAAAAAGTACAAACCAAAGTTATGGTAATACTGCTTCTTATACTTGTTCATGTATTTATCTTTACTGGAGGAATTTTAATTTTTATATGGCTTCAAGTTACTGTTACATCATTTCATATCAACTTTCAAAACTTCCATTAGCATTTCTTTTAGGGCAAGTCTAACAGTACCAAAATGCCTCAGCTATTTTTTTAAAATCTGGGAATGTCTTGATTTCTCCATTTTTTCCAGGATATAACATTCTCAATTTACATTATTTTTTTAAAAGTTATATATATATATATATATATATATAATTTGTCTTCTGGCCTACAAAGTTTCTGCTGAGAAATAAACTGATAATCTTAGACTTCCTTGAATATGAAAAATTTCTTCTCTCTTGCTTTTTCCAAAATTATTTGTCTTTCAAAAGTTTGCTGATGATTTGTCTTGCTGTGGATATTTTTGAATTTATCCTACCTGGAGTTTGTTAAGCTTCTTGTATATCTGTGTGTTCCCTCAAATTTGGAAAGATTTTGGTCTTTATTTTACCAAACAAGCTTTCTATCCTCTTTTGCTGTTTTTCTTCTTCTTATACTTCCGTAAGTCCTATATTGATCTGCTTGGTGGTCTCCTATAAATCTCTTAAGCTTTGTTCACTTTTCCTTGTTTACTCTTCTTTTTGTTCATTAGACTTGGTATTTTCAAATGACCTGTCTCCAAGTTCACTAATTCTTTCTTCTGTGAATTTGCTTGTGAAACCCTCTATTGAACTTTTTAAATTAGTTATTGTATTTATCAGCTTCCAGATTTCTGTTTTGTTCATTTTTTATAATTTCTCAGTTTTAGTGTTACTCTGATTTTCTTCCTATTCAATTTTTCTGACTTACTTTAGGTCCCTGTCTTTTTTCCTTCCGCTCTTTGAAAATACTTAAAACAGTCATTTTAAATTCTTACTCAAGTAAATCTGATGATTGTGTTTCTCAGTGATGTTTTCTGGAGATTTATTTTATTCCTTTTTTTTTTATTTGTTTGTATGCCTTGCAATCTTTTGTTTAAAAACTAGGCATTTCAAAAAAACAACATCTTCTCACAGTCTTTAAATATTGGCTCCATGCAAGAGATGACTTCTACAAATCAGCCTGTCATGAAGGTTTAAGTTCTTCTGAGGCCTGTTCTGGGCATATGTCTCCCATGGGCCTGTGCATGTATTTTTTTTCCTAATTCCCCTGTATATACTGCTGCTTTTAAAAATCTTAATTTCATTAAGAGGCTCACCAGTTCACCCCTGCTTCTTTTCAGGCCATAACTACTCTTTTCTGTTTCTTAATAAGCAATCTCTTGTCCCAGGCATCTGCAAATCTGTAGTCCTCTTGAAATTTCTATGAGTCATGCCCACTGCTGCCTGTATCTTTCCCTAGCCTGAGATCTCAGATGCTTTGGGGAGTCCAAATTCTGAGTATGTGATATGGGAACCAATCCCTCAGGCAGACTGTAGACAGATTAGAACACTGCAAATTCAGTCCTCTCTGCTTTTCCTGGTTCATTGAAGGAAAGGGAATCAGATAGCTATTTCTCTTAAACCACACCATGCAGTGCTAGGGAGGGTGTGAGGCAAAGAAGATTAAATATAATGCAAAACTTTCTACAATTTTGAATATGAATTTTTCTTGCTTGGAAGGTTGTGTGCTCGCTATAGGTCTTTCACTGATTTTCAGAGATCTTAAAATTTATTTAAATAACTTTCCAGTTGTTTATTTAATGATGCTTCTATGGGACAAAAAGGGACTGAAGCTTCCTAGGTCATCATCTTGCTGATCTCACCAGGGATGTGGATGTGGTTTCAAGTCTGTAGAGAAACTTGTTTACCAAAAAATACTGTCACATACTTTGGAACCCAGAACTTCTAACAGTGGAGTAATTCTTCTGGGTGAGCACAATTTATATACTATCATCTGCAGAACCTTAGGGTTCTTTGAATTTTTCACTGAACTACAATCCACAAAGTTGAGTGAGGAGAGGATGAGTGTGCCTCTCAATTCAGTATTACACAGAATAGCTCTATTTTTACCTTTTGCATATTGGTTATGTTTATAACATTTAATAAGGTCAAGGAATTTCACAACTCAAAAACTAGGAAAGCTCTTTGATTAAAACATTGTCACCTGAGCCAGTGTGGTGAGTACGCCCGTAGTTCCAGCTTCTTGGGAGGCTGAGGCAGGAGGATCACTTGAGCACAGAAGTTTGGACAACTTAACAAGACCCCCACCTCTATTATTAAAAAAATAATTTAACTTTGTAATTTGAATGTTTCTAAAAAAATACTCTTCCACCCATGAAAGAGAAGATATGAAAACATTGTCTTTCTTTATTACAGGAATCATATTCATCATCAGATAAGCTAATTCTTACATAATAGAGAACATAGTCCTGAAGAAATTGAACGTAGAATAGAAGATTTGCAGATATACTTCTTTGCTGAATAATCAAGATAGCATTATAACAGTGCAAGATGTGAACATACTGGTTTAGAGAAATTCCAAAAGAGTATTGAGAAAAGCAGAAAATTTGGAATGTGCCAAATTTACCTTACATATAGCTTCACTTTGAAATATTTTTGGCAGAAATTATCTTAAACTCTGGTTCTTTAAAAAGAAGATTTTTAAAAAATCAGTCAAAATTTCAACAGAAAATAAAGTCATTCCAGTTATTTCTGGGGAACTGGCTCTAAAACCGCCTCCATAAATACCAAAATCCATGGATGGTCAATTTCCTTATATAAAATGGTGTAGTATTTGTATATAACCTATACACATCCTCCCATATACATCAAATCAACTCAAGATTACTTATAGTATCTCATACAATACAAATACAGGGCCAATAGTTGTATTGTTTAGAAAATAACAACAAAAAAAAAGTTTGTACATGTGCAGTACAGATGCAACCATTCATTATTTTTTCTAATATGTTTGATTTATGGTCAGTTAAATGTGTGACTGCAAAACCCACGAATACAGTGGGTTGATTGCAATGGAGAAGCTCAAAATGTAATGATTGGAGGAGGGTTAATTTTTCAAATGACTGTGAACAAAGAGGAACCACAAAAGATGTTATGCTAATCCAGGGTGTAAGCCAAGTAAGCTTTTGCTATTTCCAGCAGGAAGGGATGAGTTGAGGGAGGGGAGTTACCAAACACTTAAAGAGAAGAGACTAGCAGAAAATGTACTACCTTGCAAAGATCAGTGACAATTGATAACGGGTTATCCAAAGGCCCTGTCAGAGAGAAAGCTGGGGAACTAACTCTCTCTCTCTCATCTCCTACCTGGTAGGTTTCCAACTGATAGAACCCAGCAGCAAACAAACTAAAGGACCCAAGGAACCTGTTGTTGTAGTCCATGCACGTGACCTCCTGGAGCGGAGAGCAGATTGGAGCAGGATGAATAATGGAGGTGAGGTGGAGGCACAAACAACAGGGATCCTACACAGAAAATATGTGGTATAATTTCCAAAGGCTGCAATGTGAGCATTTTTATATATCTCTTTCTCTTTCTCTCTCTCTCCCTCCACCATGGATGTAAATTATAATAATAATAAATCTTTGGAAAAAACTCTCAACAAAATATTTACACAAGCAGTGAGTTTATAAATGGAAAATTGATAGCAACAAAAATTTGGAGACTATATATCAAATGTGTTGTTTGTCCCCTGGAGACTTTGTTGGCAATACAACATGGACTGAATAGACTGTGCTATGATTGTGAGCCAGTATAACAAATTCTGTCTTCTTAGGAAGAAATCAATGGGCAGGTTGACAATTCTATAACATAGAAGCACCAATGTTGATAAGTTTAGTGAAAACTCTGGTCTTCTTGCTAACTGCCTGAATAATTCAGGGAAATAAATGCTGTATCTTGTTTCCGTCAGAACATCTATTCTATGAAAAATTGAAAACATAAAGATAAAATTTTAAGTGTTCTAAAGAGTTTGCCTTTTTAAAATTATGATTGAGCATATTCCTGGAAGACAGGTCCCACCAGTTCTTAAGAAATAAGTTTGCAGCCAGCTGCACGGGAAGGAATAGCAACTGAGAATAAGAATGAGGCTGATATGCAAACCGAAGTCTTTCTGTTCCCCTTATCCTTAAATGAAGTCCTATATAAGGCTGATGTGAGCATAGGGAAATTTGAGTCTAGCTGTGCACCTTAGTCACATTTTTTTTCTTACAAAGCTATATTTGGCAATCTGGAGACTTTGTATTAAGATTAAAAAAATTTTTCCGGGCACAGTGGTTTATACCTGTAATCCCAGTATTTGGGGAGGCCAAGGCAGGAGCCTTACTTGAGTCCAGGAGTTTGAGTCCATCTAGGCAACATAAGGAGACATTGGTTCTACAAATTAAAAAAGAAAAACTACTTGGGTATGGTGGTGCGCAACTGTAGTCCCAGCTACTCAGGAGACTGAGGCAGAAGGATCTCCTGAGCCTGGGAAGTCCAGGCTGCAGTGCATCATGATTGTGCCACTACACTCAAGCCTGGGTAATAGCACAATCAAAAAAAAAATTTTTTTAAGTGTTTAAAAATTTAATTAACTTGTTTTTTCTCAATGTCCTTTCAATAAAATGGAAATAGTAATGCTACAAATTTGATAGGAGTTTGCAACAATTTAGAAAGGAAACATGTGAAGGCACATTTGTAGGACTCAATAGATATTTATCTATCGTTAGAAAAAAGTAATAAACTTGATTTGGGGCCAGATTTCTTTTTCGGAAAAAAAAAGCCAATCTAAATTTCCAACACAGTGTTAATGACACGATGACTTCTTTATATCGACTTTCAACTCTCCAAGAGACCACCAAAACAAATTGGTGATCAAATAAGGTAAGCTAATCAGGCTTAACTGCCGATGAGTAAAGTTATAACTGGGGCTTGTCTAAAAGGAACCAAAGTTTCCAGCAGTTGGGAATTCGCTTCCATTTCATCAAGGACAAATTTAAAGACAAATTTCTACCTTAACTCTGCAGACTCACTTTTAAAAAGTTGTGTTTGCAATAGAGAAATAAAAAAGTAATCCGGGGAATGTTGTCTCATTTAGAACTTAAAATACTAGGATATATTCAGAACTGAACAATATAGAAAAAATATCAGAATCATCTCATTAAAACTTGGTCAGCCATTGACTCCAGTGGCAGCTCATGATCCAAATCTTGAACCTAATCTCTGGGAACAGGTCTGGGAAGGCAGAGGAGGCAGATGGAGGCAGAAATCAGTGTCTATAAAGATTCAGTGGTTGATAGGATATGGGTTCAGTTGCCCCTAGCTTTGCCTTTGTTTTTGCTATTTTTTTCCCCATTGTTCTTTGATAAAGTGAGGATATAATGGTTTGCTTTTGGAAGGTAGAGGCCCTCTTTCTATAGCCTCTTCTTTGTAAAAGCAAATAACTCTCTTATTGCACATTTGACTTAATAGAACTGCTGCTTTTCATGTAGTAATTCTTGCAAATGAAAACTGAGTTAAGTCAGCCTGTCTGAAATGGAGACTCTAAAATAATGAATAACAAATGTACAATGAAACTTGATACCTATCTCTCCCTATACAAAAATTAACTCAAGATGGATTAAAGACTTAAATGTCAGACCTAAAACCATAAGAATCCTAGAAGAAGACAAGCAAATAGGCAACCTACAGAATGGGAGAAGATATTCGCAAATTATACATCTGACAAAGGACTTATAACCAGAATCTACAAAGAACTCAAACAAATCAGCAAGAAAAAAGCAAATAACCCCATTAAATAGCAGTCAAACAACATGAACAGACATCTCTCAAAAGAAGATATACAAATGGCCAACAAACACATGAAAAAATGTTCAACATCACTAATCATCAGGGACTAACAGATTAAAACCACAATGAGATACTGCCTTACACCA